>JAANBA010000477.1:0-24958 GCA_014621435.1 Neopestalotiopsis clavispora
GTGCTACACCGAGGAGGGCTTCGAGATTGGCCCTGCCCGACGGCGGCGCCGGCGCGGCCGCGGCATCCCACTCTTCTCGGACCGAGCAGAGGCGCGGCTCCGTCATTGACGAGGACGGCCACGAGATTGTGCTGTGCGACCCCGCCGCCAAGAAAGCCTCGGGCGTGAACGGGACTGCATCTTCCACTACCAAGACCCTGCCCAATGGCAGCGGTAGCTCCCCCTCCTCCTCCTCGGAAGACGACTTCATCTCCCGCGGCGGCTCCTGCATCGTCTCGCCCTTTGGCGACGTCCTGGCCGGCCCGCAGTGGGAGGACGAAAAGGGCATCATCTACGCCGACGTCGACTTTGACGACTGCGTCCGCGGGCGCCTCGACCTGGATCTGGGCGGCAGCTACTCGCGCAACGACTCCTTCAAGCTCTCGGTCGAGGGGCTCGAGCTGGACCCGCTGCCATACTACTGAAGAGGAGCTTACAAGTATGCCCTAAATACGTTTGCTCTTGCGCGCGCGTGTATGTGTTCAAAAGAAAAACGGACTTATTAAGCAGATTGGACTGTCTCATCGTGTAACTCGGCTAGCCAACGCGTTCATGTGTATATAATTTCGAGTAATTTGTATGAAGCTCTACCTCAATAACCACTATCTGGTAAATAAATACTATATTCAAAACACGTCACTAGCTTTAAATTCTATGAATTGTCCAATTGCAAAGCTGAATGATATGATTGCTACTCCAAAAAACAAAAGAAGAAGAAAAAAAGGATTGGTTATGGAGAAAATTGTTTTGGGCCTGATCAAAGATGCCAAGCTCGAACAGACAAAAAAGTCAAACAGGTATCATCTTCGCCTGCAGGAGTACCAACTAGCCAATGCGGTTTCTCGACAACTTCTAAGCGAATATCTGATGGCAGAGGAATTATGCCTGGATAGCAAGATGGCATGGGCTTCAACTACTCGTGTCAAGGCACTTATTCTCCTACCAATATCAAATTTGACTGGTCAGAATTTGAACAAAACGGGTATCAATTTATCATTAAATATTTATGGTTCCAATCGCTCAAGTTCCGGTCCAAACATTCCAATTGCCCATATAGGCTCATTCCTTGCTCGTCAATCCTCAATATTCGTAACATAAGCGCCGCAAGCAAAAGTCGCCATCTTGGCCAAACGCCTCGGGAAGATTTAGCCCTCTGTAGTCCGGTTTATGGTGAAGCAGTCTAAAATGCGAAAAAGGTGCTTCGACGTCGGTTACTCCTTCTCCTGCACCTTGTCTTGACTTGCTGGCCCAACGGCCGGGTCCTTCTCTGCAGTGGTGCCCTTCTCGGAAACCTCGCGAGGGCTTACAAGAGGACTGGTGACGCCAACGACACTTCCATTGATACTATCAGCTCTTCCGTGTCCAAGGAATCCACTACGCACGCTGGCTCCGTCACCAGCGATGCTCTGCTTTGTGTACAAGCTGTTCCTTTCGCTGGGAAGGGCAGCTGCAATACCTGTAGTTGAGTACATGCTATTCCGCTCATTGTTTGCCGCCATTCTCGATGTAGTCTGGTGTAGCCCTGGAGTGGTTGGAACTCCATCTATATTGGCACTGAGAACACTCAGAGGCAGGCTCTCGCGAGAGCCTCCCCATATAGAGGATGGCGCCATTGCTCGGACGGAGGCATCGGTGTCGAATGACCTTCGCCTTCTTCGCTTGCTGGAGGAGGCCAACGTGAGTATAGAAGCATTGTCTGACAGCAGATTGTTGGCAGTAGCCATTTGGTACGTGGTGGGATGCCCAGATGCCCCGTGCGGAGCTAGATGTGCAGGTATGGCGGAAGCCGGAGATGCTGTTGGGAATGGCTGACTGAACTGGATGTTTTGCGAGTTGCTGCTGTGGTGATGGGAGGATGCCTGAGGCTGTGGAGTGTTCTGATTCACTCCCATAGACTGGATTGTGGTGAGGGTCGTGGTGAGCGACCGTACCGAGGGTGCCGGTGACGAGAAAGTACTGTCCCCTCCCTTTCTGCCGTTGGCTGTCCTGCTTGTGCCTGCTATTGAGGAAGTCATCTGTGATGATGCCATAATGGACTGCGAAGCTTCATGGTCGGTGCCAGCCACGGAGAGGCCTCCTGCTGTCGGGGGAGCGGCGCCATCGACTGAAGACTGGAGCGATGTCTGGCTCTGACCATCTTCACTCTCAGATAGGTTTGTTGTAACGCCAGTATGGGTAGTTGATAGCGAAGGCTGACTGTGGTGGTGCGGCGGCACGATGCGCCCTGATTGAGGGTATGGATTGTTCTGCTTAGACGGCTTCTTCTTGGACTCCTTCGAAACGTGATCGCGTTTAGGATGGTGGTGTTTGTTGGAATCGGAAGAAGAGGAACCGTTCTTGAAGTTTGCAAGCTTCTTAACCCAAGTAGAGAACGGCCGTCTGCGGCCAGAGCGCTCGTGGTGATCTAGAAGTCGCGTTAGAACCATGACTGGCACGACTGGAAGCGGCAAAACGGGCAGAGCGTCTGCCTGTGGAAGTGCAAGTAAGAAAAGAGATAAAAGTTTCTGACGACTACTTACCGCTCGCAAGAACTGTCTCGGCCATGGCCATGTGTTTCGCTGTTTTAGGAATATCGTATACTACTGGTGAGACGCAGTAGGGTCAATGCAGCGGCCGACAGATTGTCGATATTAGGTTATGCTTGATAGTCGGTGACAAGGACCGGGCGATCAGGAAGGCGGACGCAAGTCCTGTGTGGGTTTTTGGCTACGTATGGAGCCTCTGCACCACGCACGCAATGACAACAAAGAACGAACTGCCGGCTTGTGATTGCGGATGCAGCCGGAGAAGAGTACGATTTGTAGCGGGCGAGGGCGGTTATCAGGCTGCCTCCTGGAGGACTAGGTAGATCGCAGGTCGGTAAGTAGGTAGGTAGCTGTGGTGATCTCTTCTTGTCCGATGTCCGTGTCTGCAGCCACCCAACCTAGGTCCTAGGCGCTTTACGTCTGACTACCTAATCTAGGTAGGTAGGTATGATGAGAAGCCGCGATAAGAGAGCGAAAACGACTTGTGCGTGGATATGTAGTCCTGGGTGGCAAGGTGCACAGCTGGAGGATCACCGTTTGCGGTCAAGGAATGGAGGCGCAAGAGTTGGTTGTTGTCAATGCTGCTGGATTGCGCAAAAGGATGTGGGAAGTAGCAGTAGTAGGTGAAGTCACTAGGTTAAGGACCTCATTCATCCGCGGCGGCGGCGTTGAATTGCCTGCCTGGTGTCTGGTGTCGGTCAAATGCGACCCCAATGTACCTGGATCTAGGTTGTTATTTTTGATCCTAAGCAGGTCGTGTCGCTGTCGGTAATCAAAATGTACGGTTCATTTTCAGCAAGTGAACGACAGTCATCCATCCATCAGCACATCATTTCAGTCGCATCCCATCAATCAATAGCTCGCTCTGGGGGGCCAAATTCCAGCACGTAAAGTCCAGGTCCGCCCACTGGGCATGTCAGCCCAAAACGGAACCACCTTCGCCCAGCCAGCCAGCCCAAAAAGCCCTTCGATGTTGCCTTCCGCGAAGAAAAGACCCCCAGAAAGAGGATCGCCCCATTTTTTCAGCTCATCCTAGCCTAACCTTGTCCACTAAAACAGCTGATGCGCTTGACCCCCACAGGTGCCGAAGCCACCGAGATCCCCTGCAGGCCAGCGACCGCCGACAGTATCTGCTGTTATGGATACCAAAGACGTCACATGCACTTACCGCAGATAATATTCCCCATCTTTGCCTGGAGGGGACAATTTAATTCCACGTGATGGGAAACTTCGATTTTGATAATCAACCTTGTCCTTGCCTCATGTTGGCTCGTCTTGTTGACTTGTGGACCAACGTCTCGTTCGACAACGACGATAACAACACCGTTGCAGATCGTCCACGGATGCAACAAACAGTCACAGGACTTTGGCTCATCCCCCGCCATTGCTTTGGTGACTGATCGCATTCATCCCAAAGCGTCACGCTCAACTTCGTGAGGGGCCGCGCCTCTATAACGGCATTTGCCGACCATTGCCTGAAACAACGACTTACCTCTGGCCTGCCGATCCACTATCACCATTTGAACATTGGTCTACACGCGTCTTTCCTACAAAGTGTCAAGCGCCCGACAACGTTGATATAGACAATGATTTCCCTTTTTCGGACCATACATGTCGATCAAGCCGCTACCTGAAGATGTCGTCGCTCAGATCAAATCCTCAACCACCATAACCTCCATAAATGGAGTGGTGGACGGTCTCATTCAAAATTCTCTTGATGCCGGCGCAACAAAAATTAGCATTTCAATAGACTATTCGAGAGGAAACTGTTCTGTAGAAGACAACGGATCAGGTATCCTCCCAAGTGAATACGCCTCAACTGGAGGTCTTGGAAAACTACATTGTGGGTGGCTGCATCGGAATAGTTTTATACACGACCAGCAAGCTCATATTTCCGCAGATACCTCACGCTTTCCAGCACATCCTTCTTATTACGGAAGCAGTGGCACGTTTTTGGCATCTGTTGCCGCACTCTCGCTGATTGCCATTACCTCTCATCATGAGGGCCATCGTTCTCATAATTCTATCAAGATTCACAATTCAAAGGTTATCGCACGCCACACGCCATCGCCCCCTGACCAACGGCTGCTTAGCTTTAGCCATGGTACCCGAGTGACGGTGCGTGATCTTTTTGGCTCCATGCCAGTGAGAGTCAAGCAGAGGGCTTTGGTACTTGATCGGACTACCACGCTGAGAGACTGGGAGAACCTAAAGCTATCAATTATAGCCATCTTACTTGCCTGGCCTGAGCAGGTCAGCATTTCTATTCGCGAGACTACTAGTCAGCAAGCAACTGTCTTGAGAAATACCGAGTCCATTGTAACGCGACTGGCGGAGAAAGCTCGACGTTCGTTACTTCTCTCACGTATTTCTGGCTTGTTGTGTCAAGCCAGCTTCTTTGATGATGCAGACCCAGCAACATGGGTCGCCCTGAAAGCGTCTACCGCACAGCTATCTATCACTGGCGCCGTGTGCCTATTACCGGTTGCTACAAAACGCTTGCAATTTATCAGCATAGGCATTCAACCATTGCCAAATATTCGTGGCCAAAATGTGCTTTACGAAGAAATCAACCGAATGTTTGCCAGTTCAAGCTTTGGTTTTGAGGAAGAGACTGATGGTATTGATGAGGAAGAAAGGGTACGCAGAGCTCAAGACCGACGTTTCAAAACCGAGGAGTACACAACTCGTGAGCTAAGGGGCAAAAGGGGTATTGACAGACATCCCATGTTCTATGTTCATGTTGACCTTGGTGATCTGGCGTCCTACAAAGCCGGGCACGAGGTGGATGAAATACTTGATGGCCGCCAAAGCCACCTGCATACCATCGTTGATGTCATCAAGGCCATGATTCACGCATTCCTGAAGAAGCACCACTTTCATCCGTTGAGTTACAGGCCAACCAGGCGCAGGTCTCCTAAGCGCTTTCGGACAAATGTACCAGAGATTGAATCGTCCTCGAGAGACGATTCGCCTGGGTTATCATCCAGCTCCATCCCACGAACGGGCATGACTTTGAAAACACAGGCTCTTTCAGAACCCGATCATAAAGAAGCGGTTTCTGCACGTTTCATTAGGGGGAGGTCGGAAAATGTATCACACTACAATGATTGGCCAAAGATTAGCAGTGGTTCGCAAACGCCAGTTTCCGATGCAGACTTGGGCTTTGAAGGCACGAAAGTGCGCAGACCGCACTCTCAATCCAGGAATGATAATGATGCAATGGCACCTACATCACCCGCTCTGTTCGATACCAAAGGTGATCTCATTCGGCCACCGTTTCTGGATCTTGACCAAGCATTTGTCTCTGGCGACGCTCAATTGAACACAAACGCGGAGGGGTCAGATCAAGCAAGCAGACACGGAGACACTATGGCCTGGGTCAACCCCATAACGAAGCAAAAATGTATAGTCGATGCACGGACAGGATTTGTCAGCAATCGAGCAAATGTGGATGAGGAACATGGGCTCAAATGGCAACCAAATCGACTGACAAAAAAGGTCAAAGGTCTGGAGAAACCACTAATACCTGCTCGAGTCGAACTCAGTCCTTGGGTGGAGGATCTGCTTACGAGGTGGAAGAACCCTGTTTTCGAAGCCACGGAGCCTCCTATTCCCGTGGCATTTGACGCTTCAGCACTTGCAGATACTACGAATGGCTATACTGAGTGCAGTAGTTCATGTCAGCATGGGCTCGCCCATATCTTTCCAAAAATGGAGAGCCGAATATCAAGAAAAGCCTTGCGGAATGCAGAAGTAATAGCACAAGTCGATCAAAAATTTATCTTGGTCAAAGTCTCATTAGAGAGAAACCTGCAAACAGCACATGACGGAGTGGACGCTTCACTATTGGTCATCATTGACCAACATGCAGCCGATGAGCGGTGCAAAGTCGAGGAATTGATGGCGAGCTACTTCAACGTTGGTGGAGCTCGAAAGACCAGCTTCCAGGCAACGACTGAATCTTTGAACAAGGTCATTCAATACGAAATCGCGTCTCACGAACGCCTGTTGTTTGAGCAGTACTTGACGCATTTCAAACACTGGGGCATTGGTTATAGTCTCAACACTTACCCATCAGTTCCACAGCTTGAGAGTCGCAAGCTCCCATCATTTGTCAAAGTTTCTACCTTGCCACCGTGCATAGCTGAGAGATGCCTTACGGAACCTCGCCTTCTCATAGATTTAATGAGGAAAGAGGTGTGGAAGCTGAACGAGACTTGTGGCGGCCATGGTCATTTACCGCACCAGACTGCTTTGGTTGACGAGCACGACAGCACGGAACAGCATTGGTTATCCAGGTTTCATGGCTGTCCACAAGGTATTCTGGACATGATCAACTCGCGAGCATGCCGAAGCGCGATCATGTTCAACGACACCTTATCCATGGGTGAGTGCAAGGCTCTACTAGGTCGTTTGGCAGAATGTGCATTTCCATTTCAATGCGCCCATGGACGCCCATCAATGGTACCTCTGGTGGATATGGGAAACCAGCAGGTGGATGAGGCAGAGACGGGGAGTTTCGGTAAGCAATTCAGGACGTGGCAGGAGAAGATGGGAAGACGACGACGCCACTCTTGATTACAGGCACGACTTTGTCGTTGATTTGATTAATCACTGGGTATTTTGTTTTGAGCTGGGGCGTTGTTGGAACATGTTAGATATATACCCTATAGACTTTGTGATTGCGCCACGCTTCAAATTCACAAACTTGAGAAGGCTGGACGAGTTGGATCAATCAGTCAGTCACTTTTCGTGCTGATACAGGTTTACCTAAGGACCTAGGTAGTCAATTAGACTCATCAATGTGACCTATTCTTGTACATAGTATCACAAACATGCATAGCAAGTCCCGACGGTACCTGAAGCTAATCGAGAACTAATGACGCTATACTGTCGGCTTGCCGATGCATGCTAGCCTTTTTAGTGTATCTCATGACGATCAATCGTGGTAGCGTTCAAAAGTGTCAGATTTGAGATTTCATGCATCGCCTTTTTTTTTAAAATGGAAAATGAAGACCCTTCCCGGGTGACTGTGAGACACACATTAGTCATGATGTGCACTGTGTATTCTCAGAAGACAACTTGTGGCTGGGTACATTGGTAGAAAAGAAAGAGAAACACATATCAAGACTAGATTGGCTGCTAGCATCTCAAAGGGGCGGCGGGCGGCAAGAGCCAAAAACAACCCCAGCCAACGAAAAGGATGCATTGATTACAGCACAGCCTCCATCGCGTCTCTCGTCTACTTCTGGGGGATCTTCAATCAATGTGAAGGAGGGCATCCCAACAGAGGTCGAGGACCAACCACAGGTCCCTTGCCAAGACCCTGAGTCCGCCCAACGTGGATTAGCCTGCCGAAGATCTGAGATTCCCTTGCCCGCGTTTCACCAGGCGCTGCGTCATTGTCGGGCAAGGGGGCTTGGGCCTTTGGGGATTTGCCGGTCCCTTTATTAGCTTTTGGGGCAAGTAATGGCAGGTGGGCTACCATCCAGTGTCGCCCGTCTTATAAGCGGTACGTACAGTAATAGAAATAAAACCAGATTCCCCATTTTGATCTTTTTCTGACAAGGAAAGAACATTGCGCGCGCGCATGAGACCTCAAGCATCGGTCGTTCCTACTCTTTGTCTATTGTTGACACGAGATTCTTGATTTTTTTTGTCTTGGTTCTTTTTCTCGCTGTGATCTCTCACTATAATCATGTCCGATACTACTAATTGTACGTCGCCTCCGGTGGCGGCCTCTACCGACGCGGGCGTCGCTGGTATGGGAGTAAGTCAAGATGCGATTCTTCTTTTTCAAGAGCGCGCCAACTGCCGGGAATCACTGCGAGTGGTTGCGGATGCCACTTAAAACCGCCGCGATCGTGGCCGGCGATCACATTGCGACGCTTGATCACTGGAACAATGCAAAGATATACGACAGATGGGAACATGAATGGGAGTCGGATTGTTACAGGCGATACGACCCGCACAGCCTTGTCTTGTTGATGATGACATCGTTTTTTGGTTTCGCATGGCAGAAACCCATCACTGACACCGTCACCTGCAGGTCCTCCTCAGTTTCATTGTTACGGCGGCCGTTGCCATCGCCTTGTCGGTGTCTCTCGTCTTCCAGGAGCAATTCGCTAAACGCGCCAAAACTTCATTGATCCGGCGAAAGCTCCTCAACTCGTACTCGGATCAACAGATCTTGACCGGCATCGCCATCCAATCTGTGGGACTGGTCAAGATGCACGTCATGATTCCATATCACTTCTTCATAATATGGATGTTGTCGCTTCTGTCCATGGCGGTTCACAATGCCACTCTGCTGGCTCTGGTCCACGACTTTCGCCGCGACTGGTGGGTTTGCCTACTTACTATCCCTTGTATATCCCATACATTTATACTGACCCTATCTTGTGCGCTCTTACAGGGTTCTACGCTGGCTACGACAGTTTCTCATGTTTGTCAACCTGGCCCTGAGCTGCGTCTACGGAGGTTTTGTTCTCAAGGCTGTGCAGAGCGACCTTACCAATTCGACGTTGCCCATTGCTTGCGTATGGGACCCCGAGGCTGCCAAAGCGGACACCACGGGAACCAATGTTTCTCTGTCATATTTCGGCACGATTGCCGTCATCGCTGTCAACACTATTGTCTTTGGTGCGGCTACATGGTACCTGCACTCGCGAGACCAAAAGTTTTACCGCATCACGCAGATTCTGGGATTGGTTCTCATGACGGCCAGTGCCGTGGGCGCTACAGTGCGTGTGGCTACCTTGTCGCAAGCCTTTGGCGAGCCATCTGTGCCCCTCGCTGATGAAGGGGAGCGGTCGTGGAGTTTTGGAACCCTGCTGTCACTCATTTTGCTACTTCTGCCAGTCATCTCCGTCATCGAGATTCTCCGAGGCGAAGTACGGTGCGCACCACCAGTGCCAGACGATAGCGATAGGACCAAGTTGTTGGGCACTGAGGACAATGAGCTGCATCCCTTCCAGCCGAATCCGTTCTGGGGCGCCCAGAGTCAAATGCGAAAGAGATAGGGTCTCGTCACTATGGAGAGAAATGACCCCGCGGAAAGAAATGACCCTAGCAGAAGGAATACGGCGTAACACGCGGTTATGGACCAGAGTAATAAAGCAAGAAAGGAAAACGTCAGCAGCAAGTTTAAGAGCTGGACAGCAAGCAGAGTCTTTTGGAAATGGCGGCGTTTTATGAGATACGATATTTTGATACCCCAAACATGCGTAAAAAGAATATTATGTAGATAGAATCTTTCAGACATGTATCTACCTATCAAGCTGTCTTTTGACTAAGGTTAGAGGAAGATGAACCAGACGGTTAAAGCGTATTTATTTTGCCGACCCGGGAGCCTTTCTCGATATCAACAGCCATGCTCCGAAGTCAGCCTAGAGGAAGCTTCCCTTCCGATTGGCTGTTGACTTTCTATTACATGATCATGAGTTGACGATAGATCAACCACGAATTAGTCTGGTATCTCAGGAGCAAACCTAATATGTAGTTTGTACTCGTACCATAACTAGTACTTGTCCTCTTCGTAATGTCTCAAACCCAGAAATACTTGTATGTATTCAAAAGAAGCCAGCATCACGCTGTGAAAGCTTTTTTGTGTAAAGTGGCTCGATAAGCAATGGCGAGTACCTTCACAAAGACAAAGCGATCCATTTGAATTCCCTCGATTGGGACCGAAGGACATGTCAGTGTTGTTCGACAATGGCAGCAGTCATTGCGAAACTTGAGTCTAGTAGAGTCTCAATCGCACGTGGTGGACTTCACTATAAGTTCTCAGACATTGAACCAAACCATGTCTCGCGAATGATGATCAAAGCAATGACGGAGAGAGAGAGAGAGAGAGAGAGAGAGAGAGAGAGAGAGAGAGAGAGACACTGTGACTGAGTCCGGGACAGCCATCTGAGGAATTATCGTAAGCGATAGGAGAAAAAGAAGCAGAAGCAAGGACGGGTTCCGGCCCTCCCCCACCTTCAGGAACGTCCGACTATGGGTTGTTTGCTCGTCTCTCCACTCAATGTAAGTGCTTCTTTGTCACTGTTTGCTCCTTGCTTTTCTGTTTCAGTTGATTCTGACATTTGTATCGCCAGAACGATTCTCACAAGTCGATCGATCACAATGGAGGCTCAGCTGCCCAAGATGACCTACAGTAGCGAGACTGTCAACTTTGTCCTTCATTCGGTCACAGTCAACATTCGGTTCGACCAGTGGTGAGATCCGCCTGATTTTGAGCCCCAACGAAACAGGCTACGTCGAGGGCCACGGATGTGGGCCTTCGTAACCCGCGGCGTACGAGAAGTCCTGGCATTCAGTGCCGACCCCATTGACTCTGCTACTGGCAGGTCCCATTACCCGACCAAACTTGGATAGCAGGAGGAACATCGATCACAAAACCTGTCTTGAAGAGATGAAGAATGCGATTTGACTAGTGGTTCGGTAGAAGACATCGAGAGAAATAAAAGGGACCAAGTAAAGTAAAAGTGTTGTCGAGAAAAGAAGATGCTTTGGGGAAGTGAGCTCCTAGGAGAACAAAGAGCAATCGAGAAAAGGAAGAGTAAAGGAAAACATCATCGCAGTAAACAAGCTTTCCAGAAAGTGCAAGTGATCGAGGAAGATATACGCAGTACAGACAAGCATCAACATCACCATCGTCACTGCATACGATGCATGCATGCATGGGTGCCTTTATCAAGTGATTCTTGGATCATCCCTCCGGCAAAGTGTGGACCGGTTGACGTTGCTCGATCGCCCACATTCCATTCTCCACCTGATTGCAGAGTACTATGACCATTTCTTGGGCAGCTGAAACAAGTAAGGGAATCTCATTTTTATTCGAAATACTTTTCCTTCCAAAGGTCAATAATGGTCGTCTAAATGCAACAATGCTGCTCTGTGTATACTAGTCATTCTCAGGGTATCCAACTTTTCTCTTTTTTTCGCCATCTTCTTCATCGCGGGCGCCTTTTTCTTCTTATAGCTTCTCAAGTCTTCTCTTCCTAAGCGTCTCCTCTCCAAACTTGGCCATTTCGTACTTCTTGACCTTGCCGCTGCCGGTGAGGGGCACGTCGGAGGGGACGCCGCCCTCACCGAGCCAAAAGACGTGGGCCGGCGCCTTGTGCTTTCCGAGCTTCTGTCGCACCCAGTCCCGCATCTCCTGGTCGCTGGGGCGCTTCTTGCCATCGCCGCCCTCCAAAAAGGCCGCCACGACCTCGCCGTAATGGGCATCCTTGAGGCCCGTGACAATGGCCTTGGTGATGCTGGGGTGTGCCATGAGGCGCTCCTCGATCTCCAGAGGGTAAATGTTTTCGCCACCTTGAACCAGAAGAAGTCAGTCAATCGTTTGCAAATGTTGTACAGTGAAGTGGTGGATTCTTACCTCTAATGATGATATCCTTGAAACGTCCCGTGATGGAGCAGTATCCGTCCTCGTCAAACACGGCCTCGTCACCAGTGTGCAGCCACAAGACACCAGCCTCGTCACGGATCATGACCTCGGACGTCTTCTCCGAGTTGTTCCAGTAGCCGGCCTGCAGCTGGTAGCCGCCGATGCAGAGCTCGCCGCGCGTGCCGATGGGGACAATGTTGCCCTCGTGGTCCACGATCTTGGCGTGGGCGTGGGGCATCAGGGTGCCGACGGTGGTCAGGCGCTTGTCGATGCCGTCGTCGGTGAAGGCGTTGAAGCAGGTGGGGGACGCCTCGGTGAGGCCGTAGCTGCTGGTGAACTCGGTCATGCCGAAGCGCTCGACCATGAGCTCCATCAGGTACCGGGGCACGGGCGCGCCGGCGACGATGCCGGTCCTGAGCCTGTCGCAGTTGAAGTTTGGCGGCAGGGGCAGGTTGAACAGCGTGTCGAACATGGCCGGGACGCCGTGGCACGCCGTGCACTGCTCGTCCGAGATGGCGCGCAGCACGGCCGCCGGGTCAAAGACCTCCTCCGGGAAGACAATCTTGGCGCCGTGCGTGATGACGGCCATGAGACCGAGCACGAGGCCAAAGCAGTGGAACAGCGGCGGGGGGCAGCAGAGAACGTCATCGGGGGTCAGGCGCATTCTGTCGCCAATGAAGCGCGAGTTGTTGACAATGTTGTGGTGCGTCAGCATGGCCGCCTTTGGTAGGCCCGTCGTACCGCTCGTAAACTGGAGGTTGCACACATTGTGCGAAAGGACTTTTCTTCCTAGCCGGTAGAGGTCACTTTGGCTGACCTTTAAGCCTCGCTTCAACAGTTCGGCATATGTTGGGTAATCGCCAGCTTCTCCTCTAATGATGACTACACTCGGCTTGGTTGATTGAGCAGCCAGTTCCGCCAAGAGTTTTGAGTTGTCGACACGACCAATCTTCTTTTGTGTGAAAAAGACCTTGCAGTCTGGGTGTCCGTGTCAGTGAGATCAGCAGATTTCTGACCAGGGTGAAGCCATCATACCTGAAAATTTGAGAGCATACTGTGCTTCTGTCGGAGTATATGTGTTGTTCAAAATAACCAGAATGGCACCAATCCGGGCCACGGCAAAGAAAATGGCAGCGTATTCGGCACAGTTGCCAGCCATGACGCCCACTCTGTCACCAACACCGATTCCGAGCGACATTAAAGCCCGCGCGAGCTGGCCGCTCTGCTGGTTGAGCTCGTTGTAGGTCCATCGTGTTCCGTTCCACGGGGTGACCAGTGCCTCTTGCGTGCCGTGGTGCTGGCACTGGAGTTCGAGCAGCTCGCCCAAGGTGAGGTCAACCAGCGGGGGGTCGACTGGGCCATGGAGGACGGAGAGCTTCCGCCGCTCGACGTATGGCTCTGGTGTGTATGACGACTCTACGGGCTGTGTAGCCATTATGTCTATTTCTTTGGTGTTTTTTTTTGGCAGAAAGGAGATTACAGAAAACAAAACAGAGAAAGTCAATCAATGTGTCACCGGCTCAATATCATGGTAGGTCCCTCGGAGCTATACTTGTGAAATCCGACAAGAAAAAAATCGGAGCACCCAGGCGTGAAAACAACTTTGTTTTCCGGGGGCATTTTCCAAGAATTCAATGGCCGTGGCCTGATGATGGAGCTTTTCGGGAGCTAGGTAGGGACCTCCACACATTTGATGGGACCCCTTCTTACCTGAGGGAGACGCAGTGCAGTTGCGTAGGACCGTAGGTATCCATCCAGGTTTGTAGGAGGAACCAGAACAGTCAGACCACGACCAGACCCAAAAGGACGTCGTCTCCGAGTCGTGGCAAGGCTACTGCATACCATGTACGTAGGGTAAGAGAGCCTCGGTAGGGCGGTGCCTTTAGATGGATGGATATGTTGAAAGATCGGAACGAGCCATTTGCTAACTGCCTGAAGAGGAAATGATGAGATTTTCGCCTCCCTGTGCTTCAGTTTGTGTCTAAGGAACACGAGGCGAGGTTTTAGAGACGGTGCCCTATTGTTCCGCATGTACATCATGGTACGTAACTGCGACTTCGCGAATTACCTACCCAACTTACCTGATCGTGGGCATCGACTAAGGCTTGGCTCCAGTCTTGGGTCGCCTGCCGCCGGCCCTGGTGATCACCAAGCGATGCGAGGGACCTTGGGACCACTAGGCGACCGGAAACCCGGGGAGGAGCAGCAAACCAGCAGCAAACCGAAAAGAGGAGTGTGTCAAAGAGGGACACTGAGAGAGAGAGAAAAAAACTTTCTTTAGTGATGCAAAGGCACAGGGATGAACGAAGGGTGGTGTGGAGCGCCAAAGATCTAATCAATTCCATCAGATAAGATTATGATCAAATGGCGTCCAATGGCTCGGAAATGACGCGCTCCATCGTCTGCGAGACCGGCAGTTTCATTATGGATGTGTACGTATTCCATGTCCGTTGCAAGCAAGAAGGAAGCAAGGGCCCAGGGCGGCAAGGTACGTACCCGTCTTCTCTATAACTGCATATGCAGAGAAATTCATCAAAAGCAGTAAAACCCGCAAGTGGAGTAAACAGACCCCGCTCAGTTATGAAATTCGGGTATATGCATCGGTTAACAGGGAGGATATTTTCCGCTTGGCGAAGCATCTGATTAGAAAGCCGTCAGTCAGTCGATGAGTCAAGCCTGGCTGGGCATTGTGTTTAGCCATTCTTGTTCATTTGTGAGCGTTTATTGTCTAGTCAATATTGAAGCTATTCCCAGTTGTGCATCATGAATTCAACAGTTCAAGTGAATTCTTTTGTTTACTCTTTCATCTCCATGTCCCAATAATCCCGCTGATCCTCACCGTCGTGACCTGGACCCGGGAAAAATCAAGATTTCTGTTAGCGTACCGAAAAGCTTAGGCTTCTCGGGCACTAAACAAGGGAACTAATGCAAATCGATCGCCATATGATCACAGTGACAAAAGTGACCTCTTTCTTGATATCCACAAAGCTGCTGCCCAAAAGTTCCAAACGCCCAAAAAAACGCCGACCTGTTTCCATGGTCTCCCCAAAATGTGTGCTTTCTATGTCGTGATATCGGTGAGTCAGAAATGATATGCGGGAATAAAACAGTCCAATAATTCTAGATGCGCGCGACACGTCTCGCTATAGCATGTGAACCAATCAAACCTTAGACCACTTTGCCCTTGACTTGCTTCACCTTGCTCACCCTCACGTCCCGCCAGATGGCTACGGCAATGATCTGAATGAGCGAGACGGCTGCTCCAGTCACGCACATCTTGACCTGGGCCGTGCTGTAGGCACTGATGATCGCATCGCGTATGGGAGTTCCGATCGGGTAGCTGAGCTGCTTGTTGAGATCCGAGCAGAGCGCCTTCAACTCTGCCTTGGGCATATCTGGCAGCGATTCTGCCAGCGCCTTTGGTAGAACGCTGTTCCAGATCGATCCGCTGAGCGCATTGCCTCCAGCCGAGCCTACGTAGTAGGAAACGGAAAGGATTGCCATGACAGAGGCGAGATCCTCGTGGCTACTGACCGCCATGACTGCTATCTGGTCGCAGAGAACCAGAGTACTGCCACCAATGGTGAGCATAACTTGCGCGAGAACTAGATAGCCAATCTCGGTTTCCGGTCGTCGGAACAGGATCAACGAAGCGCCTCCGAGAATGTGAATGGGAAGTGCCAACAGAGCAAGCCATTTGTAGCGGTCAGAGACCTTGATGAGGTAGCCTACAACCACACCCCATAGCGTCGATCCGAACTCGTAAATATGGTTAATGTATCCAGCTTCGGTGATGGACAGACCGTGGACGACCTGAAGATAGGATGAGTAGTAAGAGTCCCACGCAAAGTAGGCAATGAAGAGCACAATCGACAGGAGACAGGATCCAGCAACATTGCGCGAGAAGAGGAGCGAAAAGGCAATGATGGGTCGCGGCGCATAGTATTTCTCATGGAACACAAACGCGACTAGCATAACCACGCCGGTAATCAGAAGTGCAAGACTCCAGATGCCGGCCGCGCCAGTTCCGAGGGACACTGGCACGAATACAAACGTGAGACCGCACGTCACCAAGGTTAGGCCGATAGCTGCAAGCACGATTAGACACAAGTAAATGCAATCGCAGTGATACCCTGCTTACCATCATATTCTTTGAGCTGGTGAAGGAAGTACTCCGCAGTCCATTTCTGGGTACTCTTCTCCTTTTTCAATAGTCCGAGCCGAACGGCCTTGCGCGCATTGAGCATCAAAAGTACCAGGATAGGTATCGACAGGAAGAAGAAGAGGACGGCGGAAGTTGCAAAGCCCCATCGCCAACTGCTCCGCTCGTGAAAGGCCTTGGCGATAGGGGGACCGATGACGGTCGTGACCAGGCTCGGCAGGTTAGCAAAGGCGAAGGCGAGGGTTCGGTTCTTCATCGACGATGTATCCGCCACTATAATGTTCAAGACATAGGAGAAGCCGCTGATGCCCACTTCGTAAAAGACCTATTATGGAGATCAATATATTGACTGCAGGCCTGTATTAGGAATCAAACGTACTTGTGCAGCAGCATAAGTCTTGACATCTTGGCAAGCGGCCATGAGAATCAAGCCGATGGTGGCTAGGATGATCATGGCCGCAAGCCCCTGAGGTCGACCCCAGGCATCAATAATTTTGGAAATAGGCAATTTGAGTGTTCCGCTCAATATAGAAGCGATCAGGGTAATTGTAGGAATGAGAGAATGCGAGGAAAACTCGCTAGTGACGTAAGGCGTGAGATTGGATAGGATTTGCCATTGTAATGCCTGGGCAAAAGAACACAAGAAGATGCTTGCGGGATATTAGTCGCCACTGTTTGTGATAAAAAAAGGCAATAAATTTGATGGCCATAATTGGCAACAGAATTACTCACAAAAAGTAGGCCAATATCAGCGCATTCCGTGACCAGACCAGATTGATAGCATCGGCTTGCTTTACGCCTCCGTGGACGTCGTCTGTAGATTCCGGGACATCGTCATCTTCGTCGCCGCTGGCCTCATGATGATCGGTCGTAGTCTCGGCCGAGGATTTATTATGTCCAGTTGTACCATACTCGTCCGAGTGCCGGTCTGCCTCTAGGTCGCTCAGCAGCGGGACACGACTGTCATTGTCGTCTGTTGTCATGGCGGCGTCTGTATATATGTCGGCTCCTGTATTTACGGATCCGGGTTGATGAGAAGGTGATGCTTCGGAGAGCCTCGAGGTCGTAAGCCGACCGAGCTGAAGATGCTCAGCCATGGTAATAATACTACTAACGAGCAGGCAGGATCGGACGGATGCAAGGCCTGGTTCCAGCTATGGCTAGGGGCGTTAAGCGCGGCACGCTGATTTGCGGCACATATCGGCTGGATCTCCAGGGTCCTTGATGCAAGTGTAGGGATGGAGTTTTTGATGCCTGAACGGTTCCATTAATTCGCGTTCCGAAAGCAGGAACTTCACACGAACTTTGCGCTGACAAGCTGAATGCGTATACACACGCGGTGAGAACTTGTAAGTAGTGTACGTGTAGTCTGGTGATAGTGTAGGAGAGCTGCGGGTAGCGATCGACAGCCACAGTAACAGTTCAGTATGGTCTATGATGGGTATATCTGATACAATGCAAGTGAACTCCCAACCCAGAAAAGCAAAACCCGCTATGCAACCCGAGTCAAAGCAGTATGTAGCTGATGGAGGCTTGCTGCTGGCACTGCAATGAGACGCACCAAGTCCCTGTTGACAGGAAATCGCCTTCTGATTCAGCAAGGACTCGACTTGCCTGACTCGAATGATGCTGTTCGTCTAGTCATTATTCTCGAAATTCGATAACGCGCAAATGACCTTGCCTGTAACACCTGACACAGAATGAGACCCGCGAAATCGGTGGGCACAACAACACGTGTGCAGCAAGTAAGTCTGTTCGTCATGCAGCAGTAGCAAGCATCCATCAATTCCCAAACCACCGCTGGGCCTGGCGCCTGGCGCTCACACTCGGTCGCTCGGGGGGGGGCTGAGGGGCGCAGGCGGGGCGATACCTTACCTAGCAATGGTTAGAGGGCCTGCATCCACGGGAAGGGAGACGGGATCAGGAATGGGTTGGCGGGCTGGCGGGAAGAAGAAACAGGCAAAGGCCAAGGCACCTGGCACCACACATGATGCAAAGAAGGCAAGGAAGGGTGAGTGGATGCTTGTTTAATGCAAGAGTGCACAAATCATGGCACAAAAGCGGACGGCTGCAGATCTAGCTTTGCATGTGCCAAATGCACAACCTTTGAAGAGTTAGTGCCATCTGATAACTCAATATTGCAACTAAGCGGCGGGTTACGTCCTAATGCGGCCATGCCGATAATCAATCAATCAATCTTATCAGATGCCGCCATGTGGACCATCGCGACATGGGGCCATTTTTTGAAAAGTGGAGGTTACAACAAATCACCGGGGTCGGCGACAAGGGGGGAACTTCGTCCGACCGACTGCCTTTCGGGTACTCGCAAGTACCTCGGAGCGGTCCAAATTAACCGTTACATCACGGTAACTGCGAAAAGCAATCCGTGGCCCTTTACAAATCGCATTCAAGGGCGATTGACTTACCTAACCGAGCCCGCCCCAGTATGGAGTCGGTGCGAAAAAAAAGTGGCCAATTCAATTCGCCTTGCCCTCCTTTCGACCCGTGTGTGGCCTTGGCCGCCTTCGTGTCTTGCCTGGTCTGTCTGGTCTGTAGTAGAGTAGTGTACGTCTGTCGGTCGGTCGCGGCGGGGGAACCACCTGCTTCCGGGGCACGCACGGCAAAGGGAGAGAACAGACCCCCTTTGACAGTTGTTGACTGACTGACTAAACAAGCCAACTAGTCCAGGACTGGAGAAAAGAGAAATATTCCAGAAGGAAGAGAAAAGTCTTCCTTACCTTGCTGCCATTCACAAGGTCTTTCAAGGTTTTTCTTTGGGTTTGTCTCGGCCTAAAGTGATGAGCATTTGGGGTTTGTGGTAGCTTCACTCGTTTTTTTGTTTCCTGACCGACAAAAAAAAAGAAGGATGAGTGGGCAGGCCGCTCAAGATCAGCAGCAACAGCAGCAGGCGGCGGCCGAAGTCGTCGTCGCGCCGCCGCTGCCCGCCGCCGCCGAATCGAAAGATATCCCAATCACCACCAAGGAGACTCCCAAGTCTTCGGAAGGCGTGAGTTCACCGCCTCGTTGTCTTTTTGCTATCTCCCCCATTACTATGAGTGTAATTCTAACCCGCCTCCAAAGGCCCTGAGTGGCTTTGCCGATTATTTCCGTCTTCTCTTCTATGCCGAACCTACGTTCCTCGATATTGCCCTGCTCATTGTCGGAGTCTTGTCGGGATGTGCATCCGGTGTGCCTTTTCCCCTAGTCGGAATTATCTTTGGTCAGCTCTTGGATAGCCTCAACTCTGCAACTT
The DNA here is from genome assembly GCA_014621435.1 of Neopestalotiopsis clavispora. NCBI lineage: Eukaryota > Fungi > Ascomycota > Sordariomycetes > Amphisphaeriales > Sporocadaceae > Neopestalotiopsis > Neopestalotiopsis clavispora. The sequence goes on from JAANBA010000477.1 coordinate 19,377, forward strand.
GTGCTGCAGAGGAGGCTACCGACGCCGAACAGTACCAAGAGGGCATCAACTCAAAGGTCTTGATCGTGGTCTACCTCGCTATTGCCCAGTTTGTCTTGATTTACCTCTACATTGTCAGCTGGAACCTCTTCGGCAACCGTTTGGCCCACCGTCTCAGGGCAAAGTACTTTAGATCACTGTTGAAGCAGGAAGTCTCGTACTTTGATAAGCGACCTGCCGGAGATGTTTCGTCCCGACTGACCGCCGACATTGCCACCATCCAGAATGGCACGTCGGAAAAGGTTGGCGTCGTCCTCGGCGTCTCCTCCATGTTTGTGACGGCCTACATCGTCGCCTTTGTCAAGTACGCAAAGCTTGCTGGTATTCTAGCCTCCCTCCTCCCGGCATTCATGTGCATGGGCTACTTTGGCGGCAAGTTTATTGGCAAATACTCCAAGCGCGTGCAAGAGCATCTGGCCGAAGCCGCATCAGTGGCACAGGAAGGCTTGTCAAACATCATGGTTGTCCAGGCTTTCAGAGCCAACGATAGAATGGAGAAGAGATTCACCGACAAGCTTAGCCTTGCGCAGGCAGATGGTATCAAGAAGGGTATTGCGACTGCACTCCAGGCTGGCTGCCTATACTTCCTTGCCTACTCGGCCAATGGATTGGCATACTGGCAGGGAAGTCAGGCCATTGCTGATGTGGTCAGTGGCAAGCTTACCGGCATGAGTGTCGGTACAACCTATACGATTATCTTCGTCGTTGTAGACGGTAGGTCACAACCCTTTTTGCTCTCCACTACCATAAATCTAATACTTCTTCCACGCTAGGTACACTTGTGTTGAGTCAAATGGCCCCTTTTATCCAAATTTTCGCATCTGCCACAGCATCATTCGGTAGACTAAGGGAGGACATTGACCGTCAATCTGAAATCGATGGCACCATTGTGGCTCCACCTACTGCTGGTCCGCCATGCGAGGGAGACTTCAAGCTCGAAAATGTTGCTTTCAGCTATCCCTCTCGACCAGATGTTCCCGTTATTCGAGGTATCGACCTACACTTCCCCGCCGGAAAGCGTACCGCTGTGGTTGGTCTGTCTGGTAGCGGCAAGTCTACCCTGGCGGGACTGCTGACTCGACTTTATGATCCCGATGAGGGCTCGATTTACCTGGATGGAAAGAACCTTCGCGAAATGAACGTACGAGAGTTGAGAAGCCACATTGGTCTGGTTCAACAAGACCCTCTTCTGCTGGACCGGTCGATTCTGGAGAACATTGCCCTTGGATTATTCAACTCGTCACGACCCGAGCATGACGTCTACCAGCCATTGTTGCTCGGTGACACATTTGCAAAGATTGCAGGGGATGCCCGAAATGGCCAGGAGCTCGACGCTGCTGCCACCGCTCAAGGTCCACTCGCTAAGCAGGTCGTCGACATGGTCCAGCACGCCGCAGCCATGGCCGACGCCGGCATCTTCCTGGGAACTTTGGAATATGGCTTGGCAACCAATGTGGGCTCCAACGGAGATCTCCTGAGTGGTGGACAGAAACAAAGAGTTGCCCTCGCTCGAGCTCTTGTCAAGGACCCACGCATCCTGGTCTTGGACGAAGCAACATCGTCCCTCGACTCTGCCAGTGAAATGAGAATTCAAAAGGCGGTTGAGGAAGCTACCGTGGGAAGAACCGTCGTCTCCATTGCTCACAGACTGGCGACCGTCAAGACAGCCGACAACATCGTGGTCATGCGTAATGGTCGCGTTATTGAGCAGGGAACACATTCGGATCTCATGGCCAAGGACGCCGACTATGCTGCACTTGTGCGATTGCAAAACGTGAGCTCCGAGACATCCAGCATCCGTACCGCCGTCCCCTCCCGAGGAAGCGACGAGGTTGGCTCCAAGACGGACGACTTTGCCACCAAGGAAGTCGATGTGTCCTCAAACAAGGGATCCGATGACGGTGCCGACGACCAAGCATCCGCGAAGAAAGAAATCAAGTCCAACAGAACTGCCTGGACCAACATCAAGACTTTCATGTTCTACGCACGCCCTTACATTCTGTTTGCGATTTTGGCTCTCACCGGATCCACCATGATTGGTGGTGCATACTCTGGTTCGGCTTCCATCTTCGGTAACACTGTCGGTGCACTCAGCCCTTGCAATGATGCGAGCTACATCAGATCCAAGGGAAGCTTCTTTGGACTCATGTTCTTCGTTCTCGCCATCATTGAGTTCTTTGCCAGTCTTATGAGTTGGTCCTGTTTCGGTATGTCACTATATACTCCCTTTTTGTCTTGATCTATTTGTATATCTTCATGAAAATTGACAGTCAGCTAATGGTCATACAGGTTACGTCGCCGAAAAGGTCCTGTTCAGCATCCGAACGTTATCTATGCGCTCTCTGATGGAGCAAGACGTCCAGTGGCATCAGTCGGAAGGCAGAACGCCCTCGACTCTACTCAACTATATCACGGCCGATTCCAACGCCCTTGGCTCCCTGACCGGTTCGATCATCGGTACCTTGTTTTCAATCTGCGTCAACTTCCTCGTTGCTGTGATTCTGTCCCACGTACTGGCTTGGAGAATCGCCCTGGTGTGTTTGGCAGTCGTCCCCATCATGCTTGGTGCTGGAGTCATGCAAATGAGGTTGCACCACAAGTTCGCCAGGAAGCACGAAAAGGCATTTGCCAAGTCTGTGGGTATCACTGTCGAGGCCGTGACATCCATCAAGACCGTGGCGGCCCTTTCTCTGGAACGAGAGGTTGAGGCAACATACTGGCGATCTCTCAAGCACCCCAGACAAGATTATCTGCGCACCAGTCTGTGGGCCAACTTGTTCCTCGCTGTCACCTACGCTGTTGCGAATCTGATCTACTCGCTCGCATACTGGTGGGGTTCGAGACAGATCATCGAGGGACACAACACCCAGACAGAGTTCTTCATCGTTCTCGTTGCACTCTTGATCAGCGCCCAGCAATGGGGTGAGCTATTCACCTTGGCTCCTGAAGTAGGAAATGCCGGTAGAGCTGCAGGCCGCATCTTTGACCTGATCGATCAGGGCTCCAGCAGGACGCTCGCCAAGAAGCCGTCGCACGAGAAGGATCCCGAAGCTGCCGTCGAAATGAAGAATCGCCAGCCTCACATTGAGGGCGGCATGAGTGTCAAGTTCAATGAACTCGTCTTCTCGTACCCAGCACGCCCGAACCGACAGGTGCTCAAGGGCTTGGATATCGATATCAAGCCAGGACAATTCTGCGCCCTCGTCGGTCCCAGTGGAGCTGGAAAGTCGACCATCATCTCCCTCATGGAGCGCATGTACCGTCCAGAGTCGGGTAAGATTGAAGTCGATGGTGTCGATATCGCTGCCAGAGAAGAGCCCGTGTTCAGAGACGACATTGGCCTCGTCCCACAGGACAACATTCTCTTCGACGGCACTCTGCGTTTCAATGTGGGACTGGGTGCTCGACCTGATCATGAACCAACAGATGCCGAGATTGAGCAGGCATGTAAGTTGGCCAACATTCACGACACCATTATGTCTCTGCCCAATGGCTACGACACCGAGGTCGGTCCCAGTGGCGGTCAGCTGTCTGGAGGTCAGAAGCAGAGATTATCGATTGCCAGAGCCTTGGTCCGTCAGCCACGTCTTTTGCTACTAGACGAGTCGACCAGTGCGTTGGACGCCGAGTCTGAGCGGTTGCTCCAAGATGGTTTAGAGCGCGCCACCAAGGGTATTACGGTGATCGCCATTGCTCACAGGCTGCACACGATCCGTAGGGCCGACGTGATCTTTATGATCGAGGACGGAAGGTGTGTGGACAAGGGCAGTCACGAGGAGCTGCTGCAGAGGAGTGAGAGCTACAGGGTGAACGTCTTGCATCAAACACTGGGATAAGCGGATGCTATCCTCGAGGGCTAAAGGAGGCCGATCATAATAATATACCATACTTAGTAATTTTCAGCATAGTTCCAAAAACAAAAGCGTGCATTTCACACGTGTGCCTCAAATCGACGGTGCATTCTCTTGACAGTCCGCCCGGATGCCCTAGTAAAAGTGCTCGAGATTGGAACCCCTTGAATCCGGGGAAGCGCAAGCGTTGTGACTAAAGTGAGCTGGGCGTCGAATCACAATCACCATTACGGACCAGGTGACACGCGGACCTGGAGACTCGCACGAGACGATGTTGGATTGTCTGCTTGACTTTGCGATATTTGCACTTCTCATTGCTCGGCGGCCGCGCTCCAGGTGGAGTCCAGACTCAGCTACCCCTCAAGCGAGACCAGTCAAATCTCGACAGCGCTGATGCATCGTACCATATGGTGCTTCCTGGTGTCCGGCGAGCCCCTGTTTTTGGGCGGGTGCTGCCGGCTCTTGGATCGTGCGTCGCCAAGACCGTGTGTTCGCTTGTCCGGTTTGTGTCCTTGCTCTGCTTTTGCTTGCTAGGCTTCAGCTTCTGGGCTCTTTTGCTTGACACTGGAGACTGCATAGGACAGTACACTACAGTGCGACACCAACACCTATGGCACGCCCCAGAGCAGATCAGTTTGAACTCTAAATGCCGCCTGGTACGAAACGATCTACGCCCCGCGCTGCAGCCATCAACACGAACCAGGGGGCACCCAACCATACCAACACCTCCAAACACCACCTACCACCACCTAAACCACCTGAAAGAGGCCAACCGCCTTATCAGTAAGCCAACTCCAAGCAGCTTGCAGCATTCCGTTATACTGGGCTGGGCTTCCTTAACCATTCATACCCCGGATTCTCCAGCTAGTCTCCAGTTCTGATGAGGAGTGATTCATGCACGGGCAAGTGACAATGACATGACTGTTGCAGCTAACTCCCAGCTGGGAGCCAAACACATGGAGATATCCACAATTTCGGGCGAAGCTCAACCCGCTGCCCATCAGTCGTCCGGTCGGCCGGAAGTTGCTCTCTCTCGCCTCGCCTCACAGGCCAGCGCAGGGAGGCAGGCAGATCCATTCCATGATCCAGCAGCTCACATCGTCACAGTGGGCTGACGGAGCTGCCATGCGTGGGTAGGAGTCAGGTACTACAGTAGCTTGGGTGAGGGGTAGTATGTAGGATGGGTACTGTAACTATGTAGTCCTATCGGTAAACAGTGAGATTTGCTCTCGATGCAGCTCCAGAGAAGGGCCATTTCCCAACCTTGGCTAGGCTCGAAATGGACAGACAATCAATTGACAAGGTTTGCCGACAACTCACAGGGCAGGACGAAAGAAGTTCTGGGTGAGCATGGGAATGGACCCGTCATTGAGGGATTGGCCCAAAAGTATGATTCTCTTCTCTCGCTTCCTAGAGAAGCTATTTTCGCCTACCCAGTAACCCTCCGAACAGGTTTGCAGGTGGCGTGCGGGGACTTTTTTTTTTTTTTCGTTTACCAAGGCGGAGCCCGGCACTAGTGAAGCTCGCAACAGGAGATGGTGAGATGGAATATATAAACTCGAGATAATCACACGATATTTTCAATCACAATATTCTGAATCATCAAGGTTTACTGACTCATCATACCATTACGCACTGGACTGAACAATCTCTCCTGCTTCTTCCCAATCTCATATATATACATATATACAC
>JAANBA010000478.1:0-24896 GCA_014621435.1 Neopestalotiopsis clavispora
GGGGACGGTCGCAGTGCCGAAAAGCTGGTAGGATGTCGACGGGATCTTCGGAATCCAAAACCCTTTACACAGAAGGGCCTCCTGATTTGAGCCTCAAAAGCCTTGGCTTGGACGTTGAGTAGTTGTCATTTCTCGCTCTCTGCTTTTTGGGCATTCGTCTGTAAAGGGTTTAGACATCCCCTTTGGAGGGTGTCCCCTGAAGATACATGCCAGATGCGTGAAGCTGTCAACTATGGTCAAACCCAAGTGGCAAAAAGGTTATTCGTTTGGGAGGCCGTCTTGGTCAAACCTCGCTGGCAGGTTTTCCTGGTTGGCAGCCGACGACTGTTTCAAAACATTTCCTGAAGAGGCTCTGATGTGTCTTTTTCGTGTCTGCCGACAAGGCAGATTTTCGATCCACAAACCTGGGCGCCCGGTCCCAAGGCTGAGTTGTGCACATCCCAATATCATCATGCAAGCATCGCCGAGGGCTGTGACAGAGGTGTTGAATGTATGGTCGTGACGTGGATGGATGAGTGTTGAAAGTGTTCCTACTACAGACTACGACCTAACCAACCATCCCAAGTCCCAAGTGCCGACCGACGTCCACTGTAACAGCAGCGCGGGGGGTAGTAGCGCATCCCCTTTAGCGCACTTACCTCAACTACCAACTACTACTACCTGCCAAAGACCACTGGAAACAAGTATGAGATCATAGTCGAGCCCATCACTACTTAAAATCAACAACAAGGCCGTAGATTGTCATTTCAAAGACTAGATATGGACAAGTTCAGTCTTGTTGTCTAGTGTTGGAATATCTTATCCTGTTTCCTGCCGCTTTCCCGTCAATTCAATGGCCATGGTACGGAGCACTTCTAGCGCAATGGCTCTCTCTAGTTCACGTCTCAGGTTCCGTTGATGCCAGCCAACCAAACCTAGACGACCTTGACTGGTGTCCCCATTCTCTAGCGACTGACAGCACAGAGATGACTAAAAAGAAGCAGAGCAGGAAGATGGAGAAGACGAAAGAGACATTGTCAACGGAAGACCGGAGACTGTTTGTTCAAGGGTCCAAGTTCTACTGACGTACTTTTCAGACCAGCATGAACAAGGGCATGTCTCGGCTGGTTATCCGTCAGCTATGGCGGCCGTGACCTGTACGACTGACCTCCCCCAGGTTATCATGTACGGCCTCCCGAGAACCGAGTGTGAATCAAATAGTATCCAGGTTGAGTATCTCTGGTTTCCCAATTTTCTTCCATGCCTCGTCACCAAGAAGTATGTGCCCAATCTAAATATACACGTAAAATCCAACGCGTTTGTTTCCAACAGCAGCCAAAAGACGCCATAACCAAGTTTGCGAACCGCTGCGGGAAGCCAGCAAGACTGTCATCTTTCATGCGAAAAGTAGAGAGAAACATGATTCTTCATGGTCATGGGGTGCAATAAATAGGCACTGACAACCAGGCAAGCAAGGGTTGGCATAAGATCTTTCTGCTATGTAACACCATGATTCCACATTTTTTATACCAAAATAAAAAGAAGAGGACGCACACCCTCCCTCCCCCAGCCCAGTCTACGTACTCCCTCCAAGGATGCGCCTTTCCCTCCCAAAAGGCACGGAGTTGGTTCCGCTTTTCCTCAAACCCACATCGGACGGAAACCTCTTCTGTCATGGAATTCACAACCATGACAAACAAGCCATTGTCCATATTCATGCTGGTGTTGCGGAAACCCGGCACAAAGTCTTTGTGCAATCCCGGTTGCCGGCCCTCGAAAACCAAGCACATACATAACGTACAACTCTAATCAACTCTAATACATAAGAGGTTCGATCATGATAGAGCATCCTGACGCGGCCTTGCCTTCTGATTTTAAATCTTGTCAATGCTCTCCCGTAGGCGCAACAATGAATTGCTTAAAAGAATGGCAAATGTGAGCAAGAATCACGATGTCTATGGCAAGAATAAGCGAGTCACCTACTAAATGCCTTTGTCAATCATGATAATCTATGGATCACTGTATTTATCGACAACTTTAAATTCATACTTCTTATGGACTGAGCCCCTTGTGGTGGCCCTGAAGGCGGCTACACGCCTGTACCGTGTCATACAACCATGGATCCATAATCTACAGCAAAGCCATGTTTTGGTACAAGTATATCCACATATCTACTTTGGTTCTAGAATCGCTGGCTCCAACTCCGCTAAACGCCTTTGAAAATGCCTTTCCTCCGTTAATACTCCAACCCGGCATATGAACTCAAATGACTCAGGAGAGTTGCCCACTTTGGCGCCTTCAAAGTCTGGAACGCATTAAACAAGCTGTCCCTCGATGGCAACGCAGTCGGCGGTATGCTGGTAGGATCGTTCGGATCCCGAGACCGTTCGCATAGCCTGCGAAGAAGTGATACTCCCCAACTGATAATGTGCAAGACATCCGAGTCTTCTTTTGGTTGTGCTCTTGTGTTTCCCCGCCCAGCCGGCGGTGTCGGTTCCGCTTGCTGGCAAAGTGACCGTATCAACCTGTACAGGTTTTGTGCAAATCCCTCACTAGACGAGAGCCAGGCACGCGTCACGCCACTCTCGTAACCCGGTGCTAGCGAGGCAATAATATCTGCAGCAAGTAGCCCCTGCATCAGGAGAGGTTTTCGGGCCTCAATGACAGATGGCAGGCTGGCGGGCCTGCTTTCCTTGTTTTGATCAGGAATAGAGCAGATGGCAAGACCAAAGGTACGGGTCAAGAGTTCGCAAGGAGGCGAAGAAGCCGCATCTATTGCGAAAATGGCCTTGTAGTGTGTCCTGTTTGGCTCGTCACGGGCCAGAAGCTTTGCGAGCGCATCGACCGCATGTGGCAGGTACACATGAGTGGCAGGCTCGTATGGCGAGAACAAGATTTTGCCCGTTGTAGTAGTTGGTGCTGGTGAAGGAGCAAAGGCGAGCAAAAACTGAAGTAAGCAAAATGCCTGCTCCCGGCCCGGCAACTCTATCGACCCGGAAATATTGGATAGGAGTACCACAACGTCCTTCATGAAATCCAATGTGTTCTTGGGTGACTGTAGTAGGCTTTCAAGAGTGCCCAATGACCGAATTGTGCTGCACAGAAATTTGATGACAACCTCGTCTGCTAAGAGGTCGAAATTTCCATCGTGAAATGAGAGATTTCGGAGTATCGTGGTAATGGCTATGAGACGATCTGCGGCATGGTCGAGCTCGTAATCACCATCACCAAAAGAGTGTGCCTTTTTCAAGGTGCGCTGCTCGTGCCGACATTGTCTTACAACGTCTTCGTACGAGGTGAGGTCAATCTCGTCGGAAATCGGCTTTGTCCCTTCCGCAAGAATGTCCACCTGGTCTTCTGCGCAATCAATAAGCGATTCTACCAGGTCATCACAGCCCCTTAGATCAATGACCAGGTTCATGTTACGTGCAGATTCGTACGTCACAGTACCGAGAGTATCCAGCGCCAGGCGTATCTCTCCGTGGATGCCACTCTGGAGGCTCTTTGTCAGGGCATGCAGGTCGATCAGTCCTAACTCCATGGGCGGAGGGATATCCGGGCGCCACTGCTCCAGTTCAGTGCCGAGCTGGTGGATGGACTTGAGATCATATCCGCCATAATTGTTTTCATTCATCTCACGGGAGCAGACAATGTACTCGTCTGGATTGGTCGCGGCAGGCCCGGGAAAGCCTGGCGCACCATTGGGCTGCATCAAGTCTGGCTGTCCTTGTGGGAGTGGCATAGGCATGCCCGGCTTAGCAGGTGACGGAGAAGGCATCGGGAATTCTCCAGTCACAGGAGTTGCATCAACACTCCTTGAAAGGCTGTTTCTCATATGTCCTTGCACCATGGTCGGCGGCTGTTGTGCAGCCTGGGCTTGCTGCGGCGTGGGAAACCCATTCACTTGCTGCATGCCGGGAGGCATCTGCTTGACGGGAGTATGCGCTTGAGGTTGTTGCATCGGAGGTTGCTGCCCTGGCTGCATGGGTTGTTGGCCGTGAGGCATTTGCCCTTGCGGTGTCATCCTCTGAGGAGTGGTTTGGCCGGGCTGAGGAGCCATGCCTGGCGGGTTGCCCATTGGTTGCCCTTGAGGCTGCCCTTGATTTTTTTGCTGTTGCTTCTTCCAAGCATCCTCAAATTTGAGCAAGTTGCGTTCGTACACGTTCTTGATTTGCATGGGGGCGGTTGGAAATTGCACCACAGGAAAGCCACTCGCCTGTGCCACTTGCGACCACATATTCCGCTGCGTGATATTACGGAACCATCCAAACTTACTAGCTACCATGAAGAGTGTTATCAAGTGGAGAGGCCTTCCTTCAATAATGGGATTTGTGTCCAGAGGCAAATGGTTGGCGTTCATGAAGCTTGTGAGATTCTTCATGAATGCTTCTGGATTAGTGCCACGCGGCATTTGTTGCTGTTGCTGAGGGTTCATGGCACCAGGAGGCATTTGGCCGTTTGCCATGGGCATGCCAGGTTTGGAAGGCATCATGCCTCGGCCAGCAGCCATGTTTTGAGCTTGCTGGGCCTGAGCAGCTTGGGCAGCCTGCAGTTGCGCTGTCATGGCCATGTTGCCCATATTTCCAGTCATGTTGCCCTGTTGATACTGTCGCTGCAGTTGCATTTGATACATCATCTTTTGCTGCTGGGCAGGATCCATTCCCCGACCAGCCATTTGCTGTTGCATTTGTTGCATCTGCATCTGCTGCATCTGGTTGTGATGCATTTGTTGTTGCATTTGCGGAGGCATTTGTCCTGGCATTTGCCCCGGCATTTGGCCCATTTGCTGCGGCATCATCTGCGGCGCCATCGGGTTTTGTGTCGATGGCGGGCGGGCCGGCGAGGGGGAAGGCGTGTAGTTCGGATTGTAGGCCTGAGCAAAGTTTTGGTTTTGGTTCTGGTTCTGCATGTAGGGGTTCGGTTGAGGTGTACCGCCATGTTCTGACGGCACTGGAGATGCTTGAGGTCCGAAATGTTGCGAAGCTGGAGAAAATGGGTGTGGGGACGCCGTGTTGACGCGTTGCGGCACGCTTCCTGGTCGCAATTGATTTCCGGCCATCACCGGCGAAGGTGACGCGTTTGCAGATCCATTCGGCTGGAGATGAGGATATTGTTGAGCTTGTCCGGGATGTTGCTGGCCCATCGCATTCGGCTGGAAGCCGGGAGGGAATTGAGATTGCTGCGGCGTGTCGGCGCGCGACGTCGGAAGCATGCCAGGATTCTGTCTCGGCGACGCGCCCATGCTGTCTTCTCGTGGACGAGGTCGTTTTGAAGGAACGACAGGGTTGGTTTGATAAACGGGGTTCTGAAAGCCGGGCGACGCATTGCGCATCTGGCCGTTTTGCATTGCTGCAGCCATTTGTTGCGGATTGGCGAACTGGGCGGCAGCCTGGTTCGCAGCAGGATTGAATTGGCCTGGGTTGGCCATAAACGCGGAGGGATCCATCATGTTCGATTGTCCACCAAGGTTATTCGGATCGTTCATGTGTGGAAATGGGTTATTGCCATTATGGTTCTGGACAGTGGCTGCCTCGTTCATCCAAGAACTCATGACTCTGAACGCAAGATTGGATAAACGGGAACAGCACCCATCAGCCTACAGGTTACGCGATGTCAGCAATCGGAGTGGATAGCGACAGGTCCATTAAGATTAGGAATGATATATAATTTGATGGGTAGTGACACGTCGCGATGCAAGCGTCGCGTCTGTCGCGGGTCGATGGGGGTGACTGACCGATGCGAAAGAAGGAGTAGCAGTGTCGGTTCGGGCTGTTGGGGCTGGGTCGGGCCAAACGCAACAAGCACAAGTGCACAAGCGCCTGGGGGGTCGGTGGGAAAAGGCTCTGGCCTCTTTGGAGTGAGAGAGTGGACTGGGGGGAAAAGCCAAAGCTGGGGGGGTACGGTGGGAGCAAGCGAGCGATTGAGCGTATGGCAGAGGGTGAGTGCGACGGGCAAACGAGCGAGAGCCCCAAAAAGGTGCCCGTGCTTACTGATTGTGAGTGGGCAGTAGCGTAGAGCTGGTGGGCAAGCAGGAAGCAGGCAAGCAGGAGGTGCTTGGCTAGGTAGCAGGTAACCTAGGTAGTAGAGAGGTTTTTTCACCCTTCTCTCTATCCTTCCTTGGGCCCGAGAGTCTTTCTCTGCTTTTGCTTGGTCTTTCCTCTCGGCTGCTTGGTGCGGAGAATTTGCTGTTACTAGCAGGGCCCACGTTTCGGCTGGCTGAGGAAAGTGAACTCTCACTCCGCAGCTGATGTTAAAAGGCCGATCTGGACACAACCAAGCAGTTTGCAGCACAGCGCAATGGTCTCGGCCACCCGTAACCAATGCCGGTGGCACAAGAAAAGCTTCTATTCGATATTTCCGAGTATATCGGACGGGCCAGGGGACGGGGTGGGCAGGAAAATGGAGCGCGACTGATGAGAATAGGTCTTACCTAACGTTCGGGAGCGCGCTGAGAGTTTTGCTTGGGTGATCTTGGAGCCTTTGGGAGCGAATGTGATTTCAATGCTGTTGGAGGTGAAAGGTGCTAGTCCCGAGGTAGACTAGCTGCAGCTCGACGCGACCGCGAAAATGAATCGATAATCAACAGCGATGAAACTGTTAGACGCAGAGGTTCCTGGGCTGCCTGGTTTGGTTGTGCAGAGGCCAGAGAGTTGCAAAGAGAAACGCGTAGCACTATCGGCCGGCATAACATTACAAGCAAAACAAACCCCGTGCACGGACCTCAACTCAAATCGGCTTGGTTTGGCTCAAACTTCAACTTGCCCAAGTTGGTCCAACTGTGCATAGGCCAGTAACTGTTTAATAGCTTACTCTCGTCGAAATCCATCTTGGATTGATGAGAACAGAAGAGGAGAAATGGATAGGACAGATGGAGAATTGACCGAAGAATTTCTTACCCATTTCAACCCACCAGAAAACTTTAACCTCTTTTTAATGAAGTCAGGTTGTGAGTGAGTTGTAACTCACAAGGATGCATTGGACCCGCTGCTCCCGCATACATACCCGCCTACCTTGAGCGGGGATCGGCCCTGCGTTGATTCGTGAAGCGTACCTGGAATTCCAGGTGCGCTGATAATGGTAAATGCAGACAGAAGACGATTTGTGTCTGTGAAATACTTGCCCTGTACAAGGCAACAATATGATGTTCAACGCAGGTGCTTGGTGTTGGAGAGGGCAGCCGCAATGGGGCCGTACATCTTGTACCGTCGTCCAATTTCGCCAGCATCTGCATTTGCTGTAATATCACCTCTCGGTTACAAAATATTCCCTTTGTTGGCCACAACAATTGTGTATGGAATAATGTGGTCGTGAGTGATGGTTTGACAATGACAATGTGTGTGACGAAATCCTGGTGAAGGATATGAAGTAGCATGCAAGAAGCAACTGCCTATTCGCATGACTGTAGAAAACTGCTGCCAGCAAAATTGAAACCAAAGTTGGTATGGTAAGCAGGTTCAGATAATTCGGCCGAGGCCATGGTACGACCAACCGAAGAGACGCTGGAGCGTTCGTCGTCATTCGGCTGGTATAAAGACCAACATGACCATCATCTGTACTGCTGACAAGACCGTAATCGATCCGGATTGATTCGATGACTTTCGATCGCGGCCAATAGGAATTCTTGCTCCGGAGTGTGGTGTGAAATGGTGTTAGTAGTGCCCGAACGCTTGCACACACCATACGCACCCTACCCAGACAGGCAGCCTAGCAGGATTTGTATGTCGCCTGTCGGTATTACCCGCCGCGCCAATCCATACTCTGCTGCCAGTAGAGCAGCGGCCCAGCTGGGACACCCTAGACAATCCTTGGCCGTCTGGATCATTCGCCCTACCCTAGGCACGGGGGCGTTGCCCATTACTTATCTGACTGAAGGGAGGCAGACAGACGCCGAAAGGAAAAGAATAGGCCAAAGTGATTCTTTTTCGAGTACAGTTTGCTTTGATCCCTAGCAGAACTTAATCTGCATTGAGAAAGCTGGTTCTTGTGTAGCGGGGGTGAGTGCATTTCAATCCACCGTCCAAGGTAGTCCGCTTTTGGCGGGCGTAAGTGCCGTTTTGCACAACGTTGGTGCCCAGGCGGTTGTGTCTCAATTCGACCCTGCGGGCAGTGGGATGAGATGGAAAGAGACGAGAAGAAGTGCTCACGAACAGGTCTTCACCTCATTTCTCGCGGATTCTGACTCTGATCACCTCGCTGCCTGGCCGGAGCGTCATCTGCGTCTCAAGCTGATTCGAATTCCGTTGCCCATAATCACCCATTTGCACGTTTGCGCTAATGCCGTGGGGGTAGGTATTGGCCGTGTATGTGTAAGTCAGTAGTCAGTCAGCGAGCGGCTGGAATAACAGAACGGCGCAACGACAGAGAACGCCTTTCAATTCTGAGCAACTCGGCTCCAAAGTGTGAGGAATGGGGAAGGAGAACAGAGAAGAAAGGTGAACGGAAAAGGAAGAGACAGTCACAAGGAACGGGGAAGGGGTGGAAGCTTTAACATTGAACAGAAGGGTACAGAGTACCTGGATCGAAGTATCGGGGCCGGCCCAGCGCGAGCCCAGTCAGAAGAGACGGCTGGCTGGCTCTGATGAATTTTGAATGAACGAACAACACTAGCCTAGCAGCAAGAATTCTCCGCTGGGCCAGGGACATGGACCCTCTCTCTGCGCTCTCGACCACATAATAATCTTTAGGATTACGATGTGCTGATGCTACTTGTTTGCGCTTTTCCTTAGGATGAATCTTTTTTATTTTCCCCTTCTCATTTTCTGCCCCTGTTTACCCTGGAATCTGTCATGCATCTTGGTTCCTCTTGCCTTTTGGTCCAACGTCGCTACTCATCCTGGAACCTGGGGGGAAGAAGTGGCGTCCTGTCCTCCACCGATGATACAGAGTCTCCTAATCGTAGATCGGCCGTCACGAGCCAAGCTGCACTCTTAAGTTGAGCCACCTTTGCCCATTCGGCCACCTTCCTGGTGCGAGCGTGTGTCAAAGCTGGCAAAACAGTCCTTCTTTTTTCTTTTTTCCTTCCCCTCACATCCCTGTTACCCAGAAAGCCCTTCCTGAATTACGATGGCTGACGGGGATGGTTTGGGTGTTCTTCACGATCGTCCTTTGGTTGTCATTCGGGGTTTTGCTATTCCACACACTCACAGCGCCCGGGAGACTTGGGATCAAGTTCCCTGGACAATCCACTGGCTTGGGGCCTGGCGCCGTCATTATCCGGAGTTGCCCAAGGATGATCAGGAATTTCCGCCTTGATTTGACTCATTACTATTTCCTCTAGCCTATTGATTGACGACAATACTGGCAGATGGCTCAATCGTATCGCATCGTCGACTTTGCACGCTGACAGCGCCCTAGCCGAGAGAGACCGCATTTCCGTCGACTCTCGATCCCTGCTGATGCGTATATTCTCGCGCACTCCCATCCATCCTCTGTCTTCCCATTCTAATCTCGAGGTGCCGATGGCTCAATCTCACCGAAGTTTGGATGATTTCCACATTATGGTTCCGTCGGCCGTTGTCGCTATTCTCCATTCCTTGCCGCCATTTCCAGTTGTTCTCTCTTTATGCTTCCACTCTACATGTGGGCCCCTCAACCATCCTAAATAACAAAGCTTCGGCATCTGTGAATACAGTACCAAACGTTCGTACTTGGGTTCTTGGGGAAACACACGAAAAATCTCACAAGCACCAGGTACGTACATTGGCAACGAACATTATCTGCCTGTGTACCTGCTCAAATTCGCCTTGCGCGTTTTCCTCCCTCTTTTTGGGCGTGGATGACACGAGTAGTTGCCACCAGGCACCTGGTCGGTTGTCTACTTAGGCGAGGCCCCAAATAAGCGGCCCATGCTCGATAGTGCCACAGCTCGTGACGAATTCACTCAATTTTTTTTTTTCTTCTGGGTCCTGTTCGGACATTCTCCTGGTTATTTTAAAAATCGTTGTTATGCATACAATGACGGTGCTGAAGAACTTTGGACACGCCCTGTGCCGATCATCAGCACCATTTCGTGTCCTGTGTGTTGATTTTCAGTATCGAGAAGCTTAGTCCCATCATTCACATATTCGAATATTTCCATAACCATATTCTCATGGCTCGGCCGAGTCAAATGGGTAACCAGCATTTCTCTTGCTGTTTGGGGGACTTTTGGTCGAGGTGAAGCAATGTGACCCCAGACCATTTCGCATCGACCCAACAACTGCTGTTTTATTTTCTCCCATGACACAAACCCTGATAAGCAGCGTGGTCGAGTCGTCTGTTGCAATGTCGCACACATGGCAAGCTGCATGCTTGACCTGGCAAATCGAGGGAAGCAATACCATCTCCACTATGGCATGCAGCCACACTGCCGGGTCGACTTTTCGGCATTTCCTTTGTGAGACAAGAGACACGCCCCGACCTCGAAACAATTCTGATTCATCACCGGGAAGACAAAGAGGGACCGAAATTGACAGCATCAATTGAAATGCCACCAGTCAAGTAAATTCTATGGGGGTATTTGGGCCAGGTCACACACCGTCTCTTGTCCTTCGAATATCCCATGGCTGGACGTGGGGTCAGATACTACGGAATGGCGCCCGGGCTCTATTTTTCGCCCCGCCCACTTCAGGCATGGTCCCCCTGGCCATTGTACAAAACCATGTCAGTCTATCGGATGCCTATAAATTACCCTGACTTGGCCTGTTATTTAATAAAGCTGGGGAGGCCGAGGGAAGTAGGTGCCGTAGACTGAATGAAATGCCAGGTCAGCTCAATTCGCGGCGAAAGAGTTTGTTAGAATTCGTATTCCTTGGTGATTATCCGCTCGATTTTGTCGTGGCTCAGCTCAGCCTTACCACTTTGCTTAAAAGCCATCGATCGATTGACTGCGAGTTTTGGCGCTAACCCCCCAACTGCTTTGCGACTATATTTATACGGCTATACCGTGGCTGCTCACTTGCTCTAGTCTGTTCTCCCGCTTCTTGGAACCGCTACTCAGGATCAGCGACAGCGTTGCGTTCCGCAGACGATTGAACATTGATTTGTCGCAACTTCGTTGGCCTGTTGCTGTATGGTAAGGGAGTATGCATTCGACACGGGTGGTGGGGTGATTAAGTGAAATGATTTAGCAGGCGATTGTATACTATTATATTCCGATATGTGATTTGGCAAGCAAGATTGTTCCAATCTCCATCTCATCTGACCTAAACCTCCTCTAGGTGTTGTCTCAGGACCTTATCCCACTTCATGGCATTCAGTCCTCCCGTGTCTGGCAGAGTCTTTGGAATGTTGAGGACTTGTCTCTCATCAAAACCATCCACATCGTCCATGCGGAGTCTAGAAGGTGCCGTGAGCAACAACTTGAAGCTGGCGTGGTCCTTGGACTCTTTTTTCGCCTTTTTCAGTAGCTTGAGCAGACCTGTCAGCAGACGCCGCGCGGACTTGGAGACACGGTCATTGTTCGCGTAGAATGATAGGCCATCGATGATGCAGAAAACGACAAAATGCGGAGGAATCTGGTTGAACAACATTCGGAAGATCTCTAGGACTTCTCTCACATTGGATTCGTCGAGGTCGAAATACCGAGAAGGCTTCAGCTGTGACACGTCGAGGTCTTTGCATTGAGATACGAGCTGGACCAGGAGACTGTTGGCGACTCCACTCGGGGATGCCCAGGACTCCGAACTATCGTTGTGCAGGTGTTGGCCGCAGAAAAAGTGTATTGGCAAAATCTCGGGCCTCGCAATGGTATTCGATTCGGGTTTACTTCCAAATCGGATCTGGTCCAAGCTGTACACTAGTCGAGCACATAAAAAGCTCAGTCCTGACTTCCGTTGTCCGGTACCGCTCCCGTTGCCATTGATGACGAGAAGCGATGGCGTCTCTGACCCCATCCATCGAGAAAACAACGACGACTTGATCGCGTAAAGGCACCGTTCTTGTTCGTCCTTGTTCAAGGTTGGTCCAAATTGATAGTTGGAGATGACGTCCTGGCTTGCAACTTCGGGATCGTAATCGAGTCGACGCAAGAGCGCCTTTCGTGCCTGGCTTGGGCGCACTGGACCAAATAGTCCTGGTCAATTCGAATTGCATATTGAAACAGGAATGAGATGACGTGTAGTGCTCGTACCTTGAGGCTTGTGCACGCGGTCGATCAATGAGAGACGACGTTCAGCGCGAAACTCTGTAACCGCGATGTTGCTTGGTAAACGCTTTCCTGGGAGAGAAGTTTGGTTTGAGCATCATAGATTATAAAAGTCGGGGGGCAATCACCTACTTTCGTTATATGCAAGTTCATTCACCTTTGAATTGCTCTTCAAAGTGTTCATAAGATATCCCCACAGCTCAGCGTAGCTATGCCTCATCAGGTCGAAATATTCTTGATGTCTCTGGTTGGAGCGCTCTTGTTCTGTTCTTGCGATTGTGATGCATTGGCTTAGGTGCGATATTGCATCATTGATTTGCTGCCCACTCCTTACCGTGGTATCTTGTAACGTCTGTATTGCCTCCTTTGTGCACAAATCTGCCTCTGCGTTGAATTTGTCCCGTGATTTCTCTATATCTAGTATCATTTTCTGGAGATCAGATTGAAACAGGTCTTGTTTTATCAAGGCTCCCATAAACTTGCGGCCTGCTTTGCGTTTGAGATATTCCAGCATCCGTCCCAAGGCCACCAATAAAAAGTGGTAGATTTCGTCACTCAGCTCGACAAGCTTTGTGGAGCCAGGAAAGATTCTGAGGACCCTTTGCACGCTGCTCAGGATTGAAGGTATTCGAGCAAGCTCACTTAATACCTCATCGGCAATGCTGCGCAGACGCGATGCGGCCTCCGGTACCCATTGTCAGTCTGAAACTTTTTCTTTTCATTTCTGAGAGGGGGAAAAGAAAAAAGAAAAACGGGCCAAGCAGGTGCAATTAAATATCAGAAAATACCTTGAGAATAAGCTTCAGCCCTCCGCACACGACAGAGAGATATTCTGACTCGCTTGGGAGCAGGCCAAGCCATCCCTGAATAGCTCCGCTGGCATCTCCAAGTTGTCTGAAGCCGGTTCTCATCTTCTTCCAGACTCCTTCCTGGCCTTGGAGCGCATAGTCGTCAATCACCTTATCGATGATCTGCCAGAGTTGCTCGACGCTATGATCCTCATTCACTTCAACTCCTGTCTTGTATTTCTCTTTGGCAGTGCTTTCGTAATCTTTCAATGCAGTCTTGAAGCGGTCTTCTTGTACCTGTACTCTATTATGCCTATTTTCAATAGTCACTTCGGATTTTCCTTTGCAAGATCGATCAATGACATTTATCACTTACGGCTTTTGTACCTCTACGTCATCCCCAGTAGCAACTGGTGTCACAATAACTCGTTGCCCGTCAAGAGGTGCTAGGAGATTCGAAGAAAATCGGAAGGCAGGATGAATTGATCCATCGAGCGGCCCTTCAGGATTTGCTGCAAATCTTGTGATGATCCTATCTCCCTCTGAATTTGCTTCTCGCGCGTCCTGTAAGAAAGTATTCATGATTTTCTGTCCCTTTCAATACTCTGTACAAAATAGCTTGGAGTCTAATATGAGCCAGAAGAACTTTGCGAGTTTCTGTTTGAGTCAAATCTGATCGTGTGCGAGATTGGAAGCGCGTAAGAAGTATTGGGGGCCGGATATCAGCTTTACGAATCATTGATCAGGCTCGCCCCCCTGAAGCGCAGTGTGCATTGCTGGTGTGACTACCCCTCTTTTTGTAGCCATGAGTTTCTTGGAATGGTAATTTCGAAGCACCATTGAAATGAATGTGTAGTCGGTTATGCAGACTGTAGCCTATGAGAACAGCCAGATCACAACCAGCTTTGTCATGCAACGTTGCATTCATGCTGAGCTGACCGAAATTTGATCGATATTGTCTGTTGTTTCTGATCATTACCACAGTTCAATCCCCCAACATGCGAGGCCGATTGCAAGGCTGTCACTGCTTTGGACTCCCAGTCTGTCGTGGCCTTCAAGCCGCGGTCCGCGTACCATATACACAACGAAACATAGCAGCGCGCAGAGGCTAGTGAATCATTCATATTTCACCGCAGATTCTTCCTATCTGAAACTATTTCTCGAACTCATCTTTGCGTGTGAACATGGCCGAGCCGAGCGAAACAGTCCCCTTCGAGCTGGCGGAGCGCCCTACGGATATGGAGTCCTCAACGAACTCTGACGACTCCGATGCTCAATCCGCCATCTTGCCCATCCGCAAGAGAGGTATAGAAGAAGAAACGGAAAAGCAAGAGACAGCAGAGAAGGCTAGAGAAGAGGCCCGGAAAAATTTGAAAAGAGACCGTATCTTAGAGCTGGCAGAGAAGCACTTCCACAGTCACGCCGGCATCATCTATGTCTCCGATGAGATGTGGATGGGCCTGTGGACGGCTTCGGGACCTTGCCATATCTATGTAGCGCTTCAGAAATTTGACGTCGCTATGCCAGAGGTTCAACCACCTGCGTTCCTTCCAGACAAGGGTCATCCTTTAGTCTCAAAGCTTGCCGGACTGCCACCCCGATTCAAGATTGTCAACGAAATTCTTCACCGAGATATGATAGACCAACGCGAAATACATGGCGGTTCGTCGACTCTGAGTCATGATAATGTGGCACCGTTCCGGAGCATCATTCCTTACGAGAAAGCTTTTCGGCAGCGGCATATTCAGACAGAGGAAGCTTTTTCTGAGATGGCCAAAGAAGCACCGAATCATTTCGCAGTACTGCGCCAAGAGCTTGACTGGGTCCCGATCAGCGAAGAAATTGCATTTGAAGTCGATTATTCGCCTGTACATGTGGACTATATCGCTATGGATAATGTCGTGGAGGCAAGACTACTACGTGATGGCTATCGCGCTCTGATCCACCTTCTAGACCACGAATTGTGTGATTTGGTTCAAGACTACCGACGGATCCAGGATCGAACCATCGAGAAACTCCCTTTTCTACACCTCTGGCATCTTTTCGAGCCTGGTCAGGAAATTGTTGCTCAAGAAGATGAGTGTCAGGCCTACCGCGTCCTGCAGGTTACCGGTGGTAGGAAGCTGCACAAGCTCCACAACAGACATCCTGGGGCCGCCGTAAAAAGGCCGGCCATATCGAATCTCGTTATTGACTGTTTCCACTTGGATTTTGATGGAAAGGAAGCCGGCCCGATACCTGTCACCATAACTATCAAGCCATACGAAGGCCTCAAAGACATTAGAAAGCTCGCGGCTTATCCCTTGGCCCTCGCTGCAGACTCCAATTTATCCCATATGCTTACTGAGCGAGGGAAGAAATTTGTGGGACTAGTCGAACCAAGCCATCGTCGATATCAAGGACTCAGCCTTAGAAGAGAGGCCCCTTTCGACAACGTTGAGGAGGCAAGTTCAAATCGCTTCCGAATCCTTTAATCGCTTTTCTAACTGCTTTACAGGTTGATGGTGACGTCATGGTGGACTTCAAACTTGCCTATCGAAGCAACGAACGACTACGGCGGATCGAACCGCTCCAATTTCGCGGTGGCGTAATTGATGAACCTACGGATGAAGACGTGGCAGAAACCGAAGCTTTTGATAACTTAGTGGATGATGTTAGGCTTGCTTTTGATGACCCGCGAGCTATCAGAGAACAATGGTTTAAGTGGTCCCATGAGACGCAACTACTGGAAAAGCGTTCGCCGGACGCTCTCACTGATGAATGCTACAATTTGTTTCCAGCCAGGGTCTGGGGATATGTGTTTCTCCGGCGCAAATGGTGTAGGAATCCCCGTCCCATCACGGTTCTGATAAAGGAGAGAGCAGAATCGACACTGATACTGGCATAGATCCATTGAACATTAGTCTACTCGAGTCAGCACAAATGACCGAGTCGGCCCAGACGGATAGTTTCGATAAGCTTGTACTCCCGTCTGGGCACAAGAAGATTGTTCGGGCATTGGTCAGGACGCACGCGAAGAGAGCGGCGGCAATGAGTTCGAACAGTACAATCCCACTGCGACGCGATTTCGATATTGTCAAGGGCAAGGGGAGAGGGCTGATCATATTGTTGCATGGTGCCCCAGGTATGCTTCCAAACAAACTATATATGAGAAGCTATTCCGATACTGACAAATCAAAGGGGTTGGGAAGACGTCCACTGCCGAGTGCGTCGCTGCGAACGCAGGCAAGCCACTCTTCCCCATTACTATTGGTGATGTTGGAGGAGAATCAGCAGTGCAAGTAGAACAAAACCTCGAGAAGTACTTCGACTTGGCTCGTAAGTGGAATTGTGTTCTGCTGCTTGATGAAGCAGACGTGTTCCTTGGTACACGTGTAGACGGCAATATTGCACAAAACAGTCTGGTTTCCGGTATGTCCAGCCCAGTATATACCATTGATGATTTTCGCGCGTTATCGTACTGAAATGGCTGGTCCTTGAAGTTTTCCTTCGAGCCCTGGAGTATTACTCGGGCATATTGATTCTTACAACCAACCGAGTTGGGTCCTTTGATGAGGCCATAAAATCACGCGTACACTGTGCGCTCTACTACCCTCCACTTGACAAAGACCAGACCATCAAAATATGGCAGATGAACATCAAATTACTGCAGGAGCGCAATGATACTGCCGAGCCTGGTCAGAGAATCCGCTTCAATCCCACGGAGATCGAAGAATATGCGCTGCACCATTGGAAGAAAGGGAAGCGCGAGAACAGATGGAACGGGAGGCAAATCAAGAATGCATTCCAGACTGCGGTGGCGTTGGCAGACTACGAGACCTTGTCAAAAACAGACGACAAGGGAAATCCAAGAGGACCGACGTTCCTAGAGCAACACCACTTCGAAAAAGTGGCCGAAGCAAGCGAACACTTTGACATGTACCTTGAAAAAACCAGAATGAGCGACCACCAGCGTGCTCGTGAAGGTGCAATCAGAGAGGACAATATTACCTTCATTGTGGATGGCGACTCCGATTCAGACGACGAGACTGAATCAGAGGTGGAGACCAAGAAAAAGAAAAAGAAGGGTTCCAAGAAGTCTTCAGCAAAGAAGAGCAAGAGTTCGAAAGATAAGGCGTCGAAATCGAAGAAGAAACGAAAGGAAGAATACGATGAAGAAAGCACAGAAGAATCAGGATCGGAGGAGTCAACGTCTTAGGCTATAGGACGAACTAGGCTATTTCTTTGTCGTTTCCATTACTTTGATTTGTTTCTCTCCATCTGTATGGTAACGCTGCTGTTTTCTGCGTCAGCTATGTGAAAGTCGAGCTAAATATGTCTGATCGACGGCATTGAGAAGGAAGAGAAAAAAAAAAAGACATACAAAATGAATCATGTGACTATGGTTGCGAAACAATGATCAATGTATTGTCCAGTCCACTCGTTGCTAGTGTATATGGATATGTATTGGGATTTGTGGCCCACGTCGTGGGTTGGGGACAGTAGTCGGGACTGAACGAGATGCATAACTGTTCAGAGGTTCAGAAAGGGCGCAAAGTCACCTTTGCACCTGTCCCGAGGATATCGGCAAAGTTGGTATTAACTACAGGGGTTTCCGGACTGGGTCCGGATATTGTTGCTGCTGCCTTCGTATGTTCTTTGCCTGGGTCGGGTTTTGCGACGAGCGACCCCGTCTACCCAGCCAATGATTCTCTCGAAATTTCAATTTGAGGGGCATATTCCAAATGAAATCTTTTCACTTGCAATTGAGTTATCTCGTGTGCTCTGTCCTTGGATAATCCTATTTTGCCTTCACGATTCTCGTTGCCGTAGAATTGCAAGTTGCCACCATGGATGCAATCGCCTGCGCCGGGCTCGCAGTTCTTGAGAGCTGCATTGTCTCATTCCTTGGTCATTCGATCGAGACGCAGATTATCATAGTTTTGTTTTTGTTCCACTATGTACCCCTCAAGTACTATCGTATCTTCCTGTACCACAAGTACTTTTCGCCATATCGTCATCTACCTGGACCAACAGTAGGGAGAACCTGTGGGCATGGCTGATATGGGAGTATTGATCGCTGACTTGGCATAGAATAATCACTTTTTTCTTGGCCAGTCCATCAACTTCATCGAGGCCAGCTCTCCGACAGAGTTGTACGTGCAATGGATGAGACAGTGGCCTGACGCGCCCATGATCAGATATCTGGCATTTGCCAACAAGGAAGTATTGGTCTGCAATAGTCTGAACTCGTACAAGGATGTCTTACAGACGAAATGTTACTCGTTCAAGAAGCCCGACTCTTGGCGTAAAGTCACCGGCGCAATCACTGGGCAGGGAGTGCTAGTTTTGGAATTCGAGGAAGTAAGTCCACCAGGTAGCAACTACCTGAACGCAAAGATACTGATACGTTGTCCTCGATTAGCACCGCGCCCATCGCAAGATGTTGGCGGGGCCCTTCTCTGTGCCGACTACTCGCAAGCTAGAGCCAGTGTTCTTGGAGAAAGCGAAGGAAGTCACCGAGCTGTTTGACCGTGCTATTGCTGCTGGTAATGGTCAATCTGGAAATGTGAATGTGGCAGAGACTTTCACCAGATTTACCCTCGACATTGTGGGCAAAACCGTACTGGGACAGGACCTAACCAATCTGAGATCTACAAACTTCACCGGCGAGAAGGAGAAGGACACTAGGGCACAAAGCTACAGCTTTTATGAAGCGTACGAATCCATCTTCTCTCAAGGCCCTCTTGGCAATGCGCTTCTGTTCGCCAATGGCTTCATCCCGATTCGGTGGCTGCCGCTTAAGGCCAACCGCGACTATTTGTATGCCACATCATGGCTCAACGATGTCTTGAAGGGCCTTATCCGAGAGCGAACTGCGGAAGTCACGGGAAAGGTGCGGTCAGGGAAAGTTGACAGTTCCGAATCGCGCGATCTTCTAACGTTCATTGTTGAAGAGAGCATGCCCGGCGGCCCCGCAGAAGGGATCGCCGAGGAGAACTTTCTAGGTCACGTAAGAGTTCAAGTCATGTTCCGTTGCAATAATTACTAATGACCGTGTACCATAGCTGCTTCAATTTATGGCTGCCGGTGTCGACACGAGTGCCAACATGCTGGCGTGGAGTGCTTACATATTTGCTACACAGCATGACATTCAGGACACTCTTCGCGCAGAGATCATACAGTTGCTCGGAAAGAACCCGCACCCAAGCTTCGCCGAGATTGACAGATTGCCATATTTGACTTGGTTTATCAAGGAATCTCTGCGCGTTTACCCCCCAGGTGAGTGATAGCTGTCATGCATCCAAGATAGTAGGCACATACTCATTGTTTACTCCAAAGCCACCACGATTCATCGTCAGGCGGTGACGGACCTAGTCATTGACGGCGTCCACGTCCGCAAGGACACGACCATTGACGTGGTCTTTTCCATGGCCATGCTCAACCCACTGGTATGGGACGACGACGCCGACAAGGTGGACCCGAGCCGCTGGGGTCGCCTGACGGAGGCTCAGCAGTCACCGCACGCCTTTTCCGCATTCTCCAACGGCCCGCGCATCTGCGCTGGTCGCCACTTTGCCATGGTCGAGATCAAGACCGTCCTGGTGGAAATGATGAGTCGCTATCGGTTCCTGGGGGTGGAGAAGCCTTTTGTTTGCGAGAATCCGAGCCTCACACTCAAGCCTACCGGCCTGGAGATAAGCATAGAGAGGATCCGCTGAATATGCAGACAGCTATGATTTAATTGTAGCTAGTAGTCAACTTGTCGGTTTTCTGATGTCAACTCCCAAAAGCCGGCCGATCTCTTGATTGAAGAGGTGAGCTGGTCTTCACTCCATGCGGTACAAGGAACAGAAGCAGTCATACCGTCTCAAATCGTAGTGTACCACATAGATCATATCAACGCCTCGATATACCGCACCTTTACGAAAAATGCTTGCCCATGAGTGTTGTGGCAGGCTCTAATGCTCTTCATACCCCTAAATCGCCCTAGTTTAGTGCATCGCTATATCAGCTTAGTGAGTTGTGGGGATGGGCTCTGGCCAAAAGATGTACCTAAACATGCCCTGTTACCGAAATGTCGAGACTGCAACTTTTCCTCGTATTGCGTTGCTGCCGAGCACGAACGAAGCAGCTTATCTACGTTGAAGCACCATATTTGGCGCTTGATGGTCGAATTGCTTGTTCAGACAACCATGCACGATATGTGTGAACTCTCACTTGCCAAATTTTGATTGCCTTTGAGGCAGTCGGGCAACGCAAGCTTCTGGGCTAGGAGCGTAAGTCCTGGCTGCTAGTCTAAGCACCAAATATAGCAGCCACTAATAACATTAGTGGTGCCGTGCTACTGTCGCCTGTATCATGTGTACAGTTCGAAATACGAATCAATCAACACTGCACGCACGAGCTGACATTCTCCTGTAAAGCACTCTGACGTCGGATACAATGACATTACAAAATGATCAGTCCTTTCTTGATATATAATAACTTTGGCCGCACAAGTACGGAAAATCATCATGAAAACCAAGATACCACGTCACGGATTTCACAAAAGCATGAACCCGGAAGCCCCATGCCTGAAAGTTCCTTTCTGATGGCAAAGGGGCAAACTATCTGCGCTGCGTCAGCTGTCCCTTACATCAAATGACATTTACGTTTCTCGGCTGGCTGAGCCTCCAGAAGCATGTTGTATCTTTCCGGCGAAAGGTATGACTGCAACCAGTCATCAGCGCGCGCATCAATTCTGTAGGTATATTTTGGTTTGTTCAAGTCGGCAGCTCGTCCGCTAAGGGTTCGCTCAATTAAAGTGCGCTTGACAACGGCATCCAAATCTGCGCCATTCTTGACGAGTTGAAGGATAATCTCATAAATATCAGACCGGTCAAAGAACTTGGCAGAAACGAGCCCGTCATCGCTTTGAGATGCCTGCAAGAAACGCGCCCAGACGGTCCAGTCGGTATATTTCTCGTTTGGGTTGGCCTCCTTCTTCAATAGTAGAGAGATGATCGTCAACGATCGGAGTGAGGTGTCGATGAATCTCATCTGTTGCGGTCTGAGAGCATAGTCAAGGAGAGGTCTCTCCTTATGACGCAACGCCATGTCGGGCTTAGCCTCCAGGCGGAGCTTCACATACTCTGCCAAGCCATGTTCCGCAGCATGACCAACGAATGCCAGACGCTTGTTCCGCCATTTCCACTTAGCTTCCCTTAATATGAGATCGGTGTCGTCAAGAATTTGGTGGCTATCGATCATATCTTGTGAACCGGGTTGGTGGATTTCTATCTCTCGAACGAAGTAGAACAGTGGCTGAATGAGTTCCAAATCGGCCCATGAATTTTCGTAAGAATGTTTATCGACCGTCCAAGCAGACTCGTCTTGCTGGACTGTCCGCATGGTTGCCACCATTGCGCGACACAGTTCCAGGTTGGGGTTAAACGACTCGTGTGAGTACGATTGAAGCATCTCTTGCATGTCCCTGGTATTGAGAAAGTCGCGAACACTGCGGTGAAGAAAGTCCACCCTATCACCTCCAATTTCGGGTCCTTTTGAGCTGTGGGTCCTTGAAACGTTCAGAAGACCTTGGCAGCGCGCATATAAACGGTTTTCTGTGTCACCAGCCGCTTTTGCGAGCTGGCGAGCTGTCATGATTTCGGGCACACCGTCAACAACCTGGCTGTGTGCCTCCCTGAGTTGGTCCAGTACCGTGTAAGTTGATAGCAAAGATGGTTCGGGGCAGGTGAGAGCAATCCGAAAGGCCTCCACAGCTCGCCTTTTGTAAACCTCATCTATGTTGTCAATCATGTGTTGAAAAAAGGCTTCCAACGTCGGAGGAAGCTCTTTGAGTCGAAACTGGAGATCGGATAGGTGGTCTCGGTTGCTCGCCCCCTCTAGGAGAGAGTTGACCACCAGATGAACCCAGAGAAACACACCATTTGCGAGATCAACCACAGACTCTATGAGTTCGGTATAGCGGGAGTCTCTGGTTGCGATTTTACGGAAAGTTTCGTTACCCAAGAACCTGTCTTTAACATACGTGCGAATGTCGTTTCGTGTCAGGTCCTGTAGTCGTAAAGTCGCTGTAGAATCCATGCCGAATGCATCGCGGAACCGAGGGATTGGTCGACTTGACAAGCATATCTTAAGATCCGGAATCCGCAAGAGTGATTGCAAAAGCTCGACCAAATCCTCCTTGTTACCATTGTACTCATCTAGACCGTCGACAAAGAAGCAGAACCTCACCTCCAGGTCACAAGTGGCCAGCCTTTCGAAGATACCAAACAGTTCTTCACGGCTCCAGCTCTCAAGATCTTGGCTGTCACTATATTGTCGTTGGCCAATCTGATGAATTAGATCTGGACAGGCTCTGAGTATCTCAAACAAAAGCGACCGCAGCAAACCCTCTTGAGACTTCTGCAAAGGCGTACCAGAATGCCAAAAGAAGTGTTTTGCAGTGATAAGGCGTTTATTTGCTTTATCAGCCCAAGTTTGAAGTAGCTCGAGCGTCTTTTTATTTTTGCAGATGTACTTCATCAAGGTAGACTTGCCCGATCCGGGTTTGCCTTCGAACCAAAAGTATCCGTCGCGACTCTGTAGCCACTCACGGAATCCTATGCAAAGGTTGTTGCCATCGTCAAGAGGCACAGAGTCCCGAAATACCCAGTCGAATGTATCTTTGTGAGCAGATTCTACAGTCTTATAACGGCGTTGAATCTCTTCGAAACGTAGACTCTGTAGACACCTCTGTTCTTGCGAAATCCGATCCGCATCTCTCACAGCATCGTCAGCTGCGGCTCGAATGCGATTCAATCGCTTGGAAAACTCTTCGACATCTTCTAGAGTGACTTCTTGTGCTTTTCTCAACTTCTTGTTGTAACTTTGGACGTTTCCACGATGGAGTCTGGCATCATTCTTGATCTCCTCTACAGCTAGCCGTAGGGAGTTCTTGATGTCAAGAAGCTCTTGACGTCTGTTAAGGTCCACATTATCTGTCCTCTCCTGCAGAGAGCTAAAGGCCTGTAATAGTTTCGACTGTCGATCACTGCATGAATACATATGTTAGGAGTCTATTTACTGACTGTAAAGTTGAAGGGAACTCACAAGATGATACTTTGAAGCTGCAATAAGAGTGAGTTCTGAAGTTCGCCAATTTGACGCCGGAGCTTCTCAATGTCACCCTGCCTCCGAACAGCCCGTAGGGCAACCACAAAGCTCTTCCAGGCAGTCTTATCCCCGCGGACCTGGAGACTGTCGATTGCAGAAAGGAGCTGTTTTGCAATATTCTGGCACTGTGATATTAGGTTTTGCAGTCCAAGACTTCGGGCACCTCTAGTGTCAATGTTGCTGGCCAAGCTTTTTAAATTCTCCGAGATGGCAGCTAACGTCTGAACTTCTTCTGTAGTACCCCTCCCCGAGGCATATACTTCACGGGTTTCGAAAACAAGCTTGACGGCATACTCGGTAAACTGAACTATATTAGCAGCGAGACCAAGAGCAGCGATGGCCTCCATGTCAGAAAGTTTTGAATTGTTGTCCAGGAGGACAGATCACCCAAGGTGCAGCCTTATCGCGACAGGAAATTCGACATCCCTGTCAAAGTCGGAGTGCGGGGTTATGTGTGAGCAATAATGCCTGCCAATCCTTATGGGACTTCATATTTGACTTTGCATACTGTATTACTGCTTCAGTTACGAGCACTTGATTGATGTTATGATCGAAACATCAGTTTGGACTGACTTCATGAACCCCGATATCAACAACGAAATTTCTGAATACCCTGGTTGCCAACGCTTGCGGCGACAGAACATGCATAAACTTATACTGTGCATATATGCTCCAGATGATGGCATAAATTAATATTGGGAGATGTGAACTCAATTCTAAATGCGACTTTGTGCAGCCAGTGAATCTAGCCTCAAGACCACAGTGGAAGCTGCCTTTTTGCCCATCTCCAACGCGCCATCAATATAGCCAACCCAGCCACCCGCCCAGTCCGCACTCGCCATGACAACTCTATCGCCATGATTCGTCTGCGCCATGATCTCTCCAAGACCAACTGAAAGCTGCCGCGGTCCATACGACGCCCAGGTACCCTGAGCGAACTCATCCCGCACCCAATCGTGCCAAGTCAACTGGACGGGACGGATCTCCACCGAGTCCGGGACCACGTCCCTCTGCAAGGCGTCGAGGTACGCCTTGGGGTCGTGCCGCACGTGTTGCTGCGCAATGAGCTTGTCGCCCACGGCAAAAGAAACCAAATGCGTGCCGCCCCCGGACGACGGCGACTCGGTGAACGCAGCGCAGACGGCGTGGTCCTCGTCGTTTACGCCAAACCATGGCGCTACGGGGGTCGAGGAGAGAATGTGGAGTTTGCCGCCGAGCTGTGCGTGTCGGGTCTTGAGGAAGCATTCTGGTAGGGGCGGCGAAAAGGTGATGTCGGGGAGGCAGTGTAGAGGAATCGTACAAACTACTTGCTCGGCGCGGAAGACGTCGCCGCTCCTTGTCGTGATTTCGACTCCGGCAGAGGAGGAGTGCACGGATTTGACGGGACAATTGAAGCGGGATTGGCCTCTAAATTCAGAGTAAATGGCAGACGCGAGTCCCGTTGTGCCGTTTTTCAATTTGAATTTGCCGCAAATTTCCATGAACAAATTGTAGTCGTAGCCCGACAGAGCATATAGTCTGACCAAGTTCAGAAACGAACTCCCCGAAGCAGCCGCGCATGTATTGATGCACAACCACGGAAGGAGAAACTCCCGATCCTCCTTGCTAATGTTAATCTGCTCAACCCGCTCCTCCAAGCTGATATCCCACCGCGCCCAGACATCAACAGACTTGAGCGGCAGCCAGGGCTCAGGGAACAGCGTCCTCGCACCACAGCCATCGACGTCCAGAAACTTGGCCATGAGCGGGAGGAGCCGCCGATCCGCGACCTCGGGGCTCTCCTTGACCAGGCGGCCGCCCTTTTCCTCGGCGTACGACACCTCGCCCTCGCCCGACAGGCCCGAGCTGACCTTGAGCCCGCCCGT
>JAANBA010000479.1:0-24661 GCA_014621435.1 Neopestalotiopsis clavispora
TTTGGTGAATGCCACTCGCGCAGGGCTGCTTCAGAGCCCCAACAGGCTAGTCTCGTCCTTCCAGGGTGTTCGGAGTGTGCCGCGGAGGAACTTAAGGTCGTCCGCTCTCATGAGCCCTGCAATGAAGCACGGCTGTCCTACTCGCCCCATGTACGAATCCGGCTTAGTGCTGCCTTGAGACCACATGCATCGCGCGACGGGCTAACCGATTGAGCAGTGCGCACCTCTGGATTAGTGCATGGTGGCAGCTATTTTTCGATGCTGTGGCCACATGCGCCGTCGCGCAGGATGCCGGGAAGATCGGTCGACATACAAGGGGATGTCGGATAGCGCTCGAGGAGCTTCTGCCATTGCTCGTCAATTGTGCGCTTCGGGGTCAGCGTGGGCTTGGCTGGATGAATGCTGCTCTGTTGAATTTCGTCACACATACACGCGTGCTGGCATTAGTCGTTGACCACGAACCGATGGTCGTGCAGGCCAATTGGTGGATCAGGGGATGCCATATATCTCAGCAATAATAGACTACTGCGCAGACTTGCCGTTACCACTGAATAAATCGTATAGTCGCGTGCTCTGTTATTGTATGGGTACGAAATATGCGGCAGGAAAAGGTTCAAGTGCGTTGGCGGCATTGGCTTCGTCCGTGGCATTGTCCCGATCGGCCTGCTGCTGACTCCACTGTACGGCTTCCCTGCGTCCCTTGTCGACTAACGCTGTGTCATGTTCGTCGCAGTCGTTACTTGAGCAAGTTTAGCACCAACTACGGATGCATCTCCTCACGCTCGACAACGGGCCAGGGTGGTCAATTGTGTATATTTCCCTACGTTCTACCTGCACATCAGTTGGAGAAGGAGGGCCTTCGCTTGCCCCAAACGGGGATGGTGGACGTTGAGCGCCTGATAATATCATTTCAGTGAGTCATCGACGCAAGCATTGGTCTCTGCTGACGTAATGTAAGAAGAGACTACCAGACGCTAGCTAACTCACTAACATTATGTGATTGCATACCTCCACTCACAAGTGCCGTGTTCCGTTCCCATACGTTCTTGTGTAATCTAGTCTAGACTCGAAATATGTCTTGCCCCTTGAAGCCACCAGCAGGCGAATCGAACTACTCATTCTTTTTACACTTCGTTTTCATTCACTGTCTTTCCCGCGAGTATTTATTCGCTATCATGACAAATACTCAATCCTGCGAATATCTCATCTACCACGGTGCCGTTGTGACAGCTAATTCGGATATTTCAGGGATAGGCGTCATACTTGCCTTTGTCCTGAGCGCATATATCACTTTCATTGCAATCTTGGCCGCCTATATCTTTGGCCTGGTGGATGAGGAGCTACTCAACGAGGTCGACCAGCGCCTCTTTCGAGTCCGTGCATACAATACTGGCGCAACCTTCTCGACAGCTCCCCGAGCCAAGGTGCACAAATGCGTCCATCACGTTATTATTGTCCTGAGTGATCAGCAAATGTTCACAGGTATCGCCATTATGAGCGCAGGGTTCCGCGGCCTGCAGAGCCGGGACATTTCCGTGTACCACTTCCAGATTGTGCTGTATCTTGCCTGGATGTCGAGCAGTGTGCACCTTTCGGCTGTGACTCTGCTTGGATCCTACCTGCGACAGCATAGAGGTATACTACTGTGGCGGTTTGCCGGCATGCTTGTTCTCCTCGTTATGCTGATTGTCGCCCTCGTCCCGACCATTAGCAACGACTGGGGCATATCCTGGTGGAATGGCATGCTGGACGGTAGGACGGGATGGGCCATTCCGGCCCACTGCTTCTGGGGCAGGCTCTGGGGGGACGGCGTTGGACCTGATGCGCCATTCGGCTTTATAATTCTCGCCATTAGCTATATGTGGAAGATGGGTGGGCTGTTCGACGTTACCACCGCAACCTACCGGAACCATGTCGAAAATCCAATTAAGGACGCGGTACTCAGGTGCTTGACATACGCGGCTATCAAATATCGCGACAGTGGAAGATCTTGGCTCTGGTTATGGACTTTCCGGCTTATGCTCGGGGTAGCCCTTCCGACCATGGCCATCATCGAGTATGGCACTTCCTTTGCCGCCTCCTTGTGGTTGTCCTTGACCAGTCTTGTATACGGCACTTTGCAGATCTTTATTCCACGCAACCAAATGATCCCACTAACTGGGTTCAGTGAAAACTCTTGGGGATTCGGACAGCTGGTACCGCTGATTCTGCTCATTCAGCCGATCGGTGTGCTCTTTGAGCATATCTACTCAGAGAACAAGAATATTGACGGCCAGTATGGAAACTCTGCTGCCGAACCTAACACTGTTCAAACCGCGAGAGAGGCTGCTCACGGAATCCTGGCCAGCCACAAGCCGTCATTATTGGGACTGCTAGTGAGTCAAAGTGAAGGCGTTTTCCAGAAGGGCCACAGCAGGCAAAGTCCCATTTGGAAATTACTCTACTCAAGCAAGCTGTTCGCGTCGATGGTATACCTCATCCAAGTGGCTATAGCCGCCATATGTGGGGTAGTTTTCTATTTCGATATCCTTACCATTGGGAGCGTGCGTTCTGACAATTGGTCACTTATACTCTTTGCTATTGCCGCCTTCTTAGGCGCTGAAGTGGTATCTAGCATTGCAGTGGCGCCACTGAGTGTGACTGGCTGGTGTCCCCGGAATATGGAGCGGGAGTTAGCGGTGGCTCGAACTTACGAGCAACTTCTTGAACTATCGTGTATCACAACATGAAGACCACGGCTCCGGAAATGTAAATAATGACAATGATGTACTGGAAAAGATAAGCATACGTGCCACTGTTACTGTCATATCATTCCGTTCATGAATCGTTATGGCCTCTGCGTCTTCACTTGCCACGTCACAGCCGTAATTCTAACACATCAAACTCCGACGTCTGCAGCTACATCCAATTCATCCACCGAATATGCCTTGACAGCATTCTTCGCGTCGGCTGAGGCCTTGAAATTGATTTGTTATATGCTTGATAATTGACTGTACAATTCGTCCGTTTCCTTTGACTGTAACATTCGAGCGTTCGATGTGCGAGTCGGTGCCAAATGCAAGATCTTCCTGATGTCTCCCTCACCCCTCAGTATATGTTTCGACTTTTGGTCACTGGACAGGTGCACGGGAAATCATTTATATTGGCATACTCAGGAATTGGTCCCTGCAGCGAGACAGACGCTATTTGTGCGAGGCCTATTGGTGCCGGTTGAGATCGCATAGCATACTCCGATGGTCTGCGATAAGACACCAGTTTCATCGCGGTTAATTTTGATGGTACAGAGGTGCAAATAATTTGCCTCGCCATCGCAATCAAACTCGCTGCCCGATCTCGTACTGCATGGAACAGCCCCCAGGAGCAGCCGATATCGTCCAGGATTATGTACGACGCGCTCCCGTTAAGGCGGTACAAGTCAATCAGCTCAATGTCTCTAAGGGTTGGCATCAACAAGCCAGATCCCGCCAGCCCTTCGCACGAGTGGCAGAGAGCCGTCTTGTTGCTGGTGAGTTCCAGATGTGCCTTATGACGGACCATGTGCAGCCATTTGAGGGTTCTCCTAGGATCTCATAAGTTTGCGTTAGGAGTGGGGATGCCAGACCCGTTGGAACTTCCCCTATCTATCATGAAGAATCAGCCCGAGTAAGCAGGATGGGTTGGTGATCCGTATGGATTATTATGTTCATCGGCAATGTCCAAAAGATAGCTGAATTCGTGCGCTGATTGCCTGCATTGGCTGGTGTATGCCCACGACGTACAGTCAAAAAGCCACGTCTTGGCCCAAATCGTGTCATTGGCTACTGATTTCTTCAAGGCCGGGATCATGCTTGGGCACGTCTTCCCTGGCTAAGAACTTTGTCTAACTAAACCCCTGCCACGTCGGCAAATCTTGTTAATCCACCCAGGGAACAAAGCCATGCCCGTCGAGTCGACCATCATGTTGCTGACGTTTGTGCGCTATGTGATGCTAACTTATCCGCGCGAATATAGAGGTTGTCCGTGCCGAACTCCAGACAGCTCGCTAGATTCATACTGGACGATATGCCGTATCGCTAGGCCAGCGCCGTCCTTTAATAAGCGCTCAACACTGCTAGGTTGAGTCCATATGGAGCATGATGGTATGCAGTATTTGAGCAGATTTCTCCATTAACTATCTAAATGGTTCGGAGCTTTAAGCAGATCCCAACAGTATTGGCACCACGTCTCGGCGCCTCGTCTCGAGACAGGCCCAACACCAAATGCAGCTGATCGCCATAAATGGTAAAGCATGCGGTTTGGGTGACGGAAAAAGGCTGGTCCAAGTACTCAAAGGTAAGGCTGTAATTGTACTCCGATTGTGTCCATGCAGGACCGCTCCAGTATATTTCCAGTAGCAAGACATAATTGGCCTAGCTCATGTGGTATGGCTTCACTCAGCTCCGGGGTTTCAGAGGTCAAGGAGGGTGGAAGCAAGCTCCTTGCTCGAAGCTTCTGCTTCAAGCTCTACCGTACGCGTAATATTGAGTTTGCTTGTCAGGGTTGCAAAAGCTCTGGATGACGCCTGAAGACAACAAATCCAAAAATAAATTCGTAACGCCTATAGCTGTCCAGATTTTAGCGACTGATCACAGAGCATGGGAAACTACGATAGACGTCGAAAGACCGCTAGAGGCTCTTCTGTGAGTGAATCGTTATATTCGTACTGAAGTCACAGAATGCAGTTATCCAATGACCTGCTTCGGCCTTAGCCCGTTTGGCGTCATTGTCATTGGTCAATTTACTTTATCTTGCCGAGTCACACATAGAGCATGGATACTGCTCGTAAATAGGTGTAGCGAGGTCTTATTAGTGACCGCCTGGAATTTTTGTGCTTGTACAATACTGTGTTGAGTTGTGTACGCACTGTATTGGTTGTTCTCATTCTTGGAACAAGAGCTAACATGGTCAGGATCGAACTATGTCCTAAGAATGCTATCAAGATGTTCTCGTCAGTATGCGCTTGGATACTTGCAGCAGGGCTGATTGATTATAACATAGCTGATAAATGAGGGGTCCGATCTCGTGAGGGACCGTTTACATTTCAAGCGGTACCGCCGGGCAACGAGAATTGATAATCTGCCATAACTCCTCCCTCCCAAAACCACCTTCCCCCTTTCCCCCCCCCCCCCTCCAAAAAAAAAAGGGCGGCAGCCATAATGATGCCGGCGGTTCTTCTCCTTCCTCCTTTCGTTGGATCATTAATAAAGTCATGCCCATCTCTCTGAAAGCTTTATCAGAGCCAGACGTAGCTTGCGTAATTGTTATCAGGGCCAGGGGCTATTGAGGACGACTTACAACTCTGCGTTGAAATTGTATCTTATGGATAAGCGAAAGATGCTCTGGTATTTGTAATATCGGCCTACTATCTCGTTATTGAAAATAGACACCATGGCATATTCGGTCATAAGCACTGACCTAACGAATTGTACTATCGGGTTTCTTATACAAAGTTAGAGTATAGGTGCTAGGCCGGCTTATGCTAACAGAGTGCGCTAGCCAAGAGGATAACTGTACTGAGCAAAGAGTAATTGGAGTAGTATAGAATTGATTCACCAGTGTAGTCGTCGAAGCGAATTGAACAGTTCACATATGAGTAAGACAGATGCTTGGATTGATCACTGAGGTATACTATTAGTTTAACCGTAGGAAACCCATCCTTGCCTCTCTCTTTGGACACGCTGAATAGTGTATGTGAAGTAGTGATTGCTTGTGACGGGATGACTCTCTGACGAGGGCCCAATATTTCTCTAATCTCTGCGTTAAGTGATACCAGGACTGAATCCGTAGCAGGCTGCAAGCTCTCGTAAATACGAGGATGTAATGAAGCAAAATAGACTGATGGGGGACGGGTTAGTCTTTAGTTATGGGCTCAAGTCGGTGTTAGAACGGAAAATGCAGAAATGGATGTCTACTATATCGTTAGTTATCTCTTGGAGGAAGTAATCCGGGTGTAATAAACTGCGTGTAACACTTTATATATCAAATGCGACATTGCGCCTATGGAACTCCTGGCTGGCATACCCCAGCTCAGAAGTGCCATTGTCAACGTTCATTCCGCGCAGGAACAAGGGTAGAGCGCCTGAGGATCTAGGATCTAAGATTTCTGCACAACACGGCAGTTCAGTCACAATGATTCAAGCTTAACTATGTCACGTCTTTTACCGAGTCTATAGTTAAAGTAGGCCCAGAAGCGCCATAACTTTGACTTAATAGGACTGTAAACCATTGGGCCTATAATGAGATATCAATTGTTTTTGTATATTTTTGTCACCGATCGGAAACAGGGCTACTCCAAGTCATTATCGAATATTTGTAGTACCTCCAAATGGATATATACACAGCGTTTCCGGTCAAATACCTAATGTCGTTGCTCCCAACCTAGATAGGCACTGTAGGCTCCAGTATTGAGGCATTGTAAGGGATTGTATATGTGAATGACAAATCTCCCAATCGCAGAAGGTAAGGCACAATTCTGTTGATCATTTCTCGTAGCAAACGTTTGGGAGGCTCTCACCGACAGCTCAGTTCGACACGGTCCCACCTAGGCACTTAACGCAGTCAAGCACCGATATGTTCAGGACCAGCCCGTGGGTACAAAACCCGGTAGACATAGAAACTTGGTCCAACACATTCGGCTACCTACGACTGGCAGTGCTTTAGGGAGCAACAGCGCAGCGCCTGCGAGACAAGTTCGGCAATCATGAATATAATGTGGATTTCCCATTTATAAAGGGGCATTGCATCATTTTTATGCGACCCGAACAAAAAAAAAAAAAAAAAATAAAAAAATAAAAAAAAATAAAAAAAAAATAAAAATTAAAAAAAAATAAAAAAAAAATAAAAAAAAATTTCGCTACGACATACGCTGCCCATGGATTTGTATTCAGAAATTCTTGGCTGCTTTCAGGCTAATAACAAATGGAAGTGCTGGTTGAGTGGTCCAGCGCATGCCTCGGAGCGGACAACCTTTGCCTATCAACATTCATTGACCGCTCAGCCTAGTTTGGATCTTCCTCAGGCTCCGGATCAAAAGGGGTTGTCTGACGTTGACCCCACTCTCCACTAGCTGAATTCGAGTAGAACCGTCTCTTCCTCGAATCCCACTCCAATATTCCACGAGTCCTGGGCGTTGTAGATAACTAAGCCTTCTCGTCCATTAGCAAAAGCCTACTCGAATTCCTGCAGGTCATCTACTGCTAGCGCAGTAAGCTAACGAATCATGGACCAGCCCAGTCGCCATGAAAAGAAAGGCAAAGTTCATGGTGATTAGCAGTCCAAATTCACATTGCGTACTCGATAGCTATGCCAGCTACCCTACTGATGCTCAGTCTGCACTAAATTGGCTCTCAGGCTCGTAGACCCCCAATAAGAGCAGATTGAGGCCATGCTGCTCAACCCTCATCTTCGTCACCAAGAAAGAGCCCTACATGCCCTGCATGCTGAAATCACTACACCATGATTCAAAGATACCGCAGCAAGCTCAAAATTGGCAGTGCGGCATATTTTCATGTCACACCATATTTCACGATCGTACGATCGCGCGATCGTGTTACATATGAAGCACATCAGTCTTGAAACGATTTTCATTCTTCGCAAACAGTTTTACAATAGCCGTCGGCGCTGCACAGCATCGCATTTGATTGTGGCTCTTAATTGATCAAGTCCGGAGCTTTAGCTCTGCTCATTGGGTGAAACGTCGCTTTTGTATAGCCATAAGTTCCCAATGCTTTCGATAGCGCTCATTCGGGAGGGAAATGCTCACAGATTCAGCCCAATCATCTCTCCCCCAACTATCTTCTTTTGTGGTGAAGCCTTTGTCAAAGCGCTGTACTTTTTGCAAGTCTGAACAGAACTTCGTGATCAGCTGAAGCGTGCCGAGTGCTTAGTTGAATCCCCGTATTTCGGGTCGCTCAATGAATTTGAGCTCATTCCCAGCCAGAGCTTGTTTATCGCTAGGGGTTTTACTAATCGGTTATATCGTTTAAGATTTTCCCAGTTCCCGGGCGATTTCGGGCGTTGAGCCTGATACGTCGACTTGAATACACCTAAAGAAGGCACGAAATGTCGGCTCGTCTTTGTGGCAGTTCCATCGGTTGTACAGAAAGCGCACTCAGAAGAAGCCTTCGACATCATCGAATATGTTCTGTGTGCAGTACTGCAAGATGTCACGATATTGAGGGTCTTCTACTGTACTAAATCCCGGTTGATCGATGTAAGTCAGTGAGTCATCTGAGGCAGGCCTGACATCGTTATGGTGGTCGATCTGAGTTGAATTAAGACCGATACCATCCTCATGCATAGGCATCTTGTTGTCGAGGTAACACGGCGATATTGTGTCGTTGGAATTTGCTGCCGACTCGAGAGTCAGTATGCACTGCGTGCTCGAGCAGAAGCCGTCGTTACAGAAGCTCAAATCAGAGTCGGTCCTAACACCAGACGTCATGTGTGTCATTGAACTTGTTGCACAGCCCGTGGATTGGGTTGATATCATGTCAATCATATTTTCGGAAGTGGATGTCTGAATGTACCCGATGGGAGAAGGAGTCGTGTGAACCACTGTTGATCCTGTAGCGGAGCATTCCCTGAAAGCGTAGGAAATGGTAGATTCGATATGTGCCGTTAGGGGCAGCTGGTCGAACAGTACCTGCGCAATTAGTATGAATTCGATTCGAAAATCTGGACAACTCAACATACCTCTAGATCTTTCGAGATACAATGCGCTGCCGTACTTCGCGATGACATCTTGTCAATCATGTATTTTCCAGCTGTAGCGTCTGCCATAATATCTGAGATCTCCGGCTCATCCGCATTCGAAAGCGAATAAAATACCAAGGTGATAATGGCAAGAAACTCAGTTTGCAAGCTGAACCAGCATGGACCAACCAACGAGACTGTCTCGCGCATCTCCACGGCTATATGTACCGCATCTCGGGCTGCATTGACGCATGCAACGCCATACGCATGTGATCTATCATTCGCTATCTTGTTGGCAGTCATCTTTGGCCATATGGCGTGAAGGAATGGCCGGTACAGAACCATCTGCACGTGTGCAAATGCGAGTCTCAGCAGATTTCGAATATGGACGACATTTACAGGGCCCTCAGAGTTGGGCTGCCAGGCGCCTGGCAATGCCTCGAGCCACTCTCGAAGCACAGCCTCGACTTCTTCAACTCTGCTGTGGCTGATAACGCACGGCATACTCGATTGTCCGCCGTCCATAAGTTTTTCCTCGAGGCCTCGGGCTGGGTAGATGTACTTGATGACCTTGTTGAGAATATCTAGAAGCTTAGCGTGAGCGTTGAAAGCCCCAAAGAAGGATGTGGTATTAGGTGTCATCGAAATGATGCCTGTCTCAGTAATGAACTCGTCGTCCACTATAGTAGGCAGTGGCTGATCAATATCATATTCATTCAAAAGAACTGGGAGCCCAAGCAGTGCAGAAATATAGATATCCATCTGACGACAGACAGAAAACACACGCCGCCTGCACTCAACATCAATCGTCGTTTCCCCACGGTGTGGCAGATTTCGATGCAAACCTAACTGTACTGCAGACCGCACAGCAATGCCAACAAGATCATAGCATCTACTCAAGTTCGAGGTTGACAGTAAAAAAAGGATCATGAGTAAAAGCGTCTGTAATGATATCAAGTTGCGGCATTCAGTGATATCCTGAAGTAGAGACTGTGCCGACATATAGTATTGGAATCTGCTGGGATGTCAGTAGGAGGCCTCACATCTCCATTCAAGTCTTACCCTTCTTCGGTAGCAACCTCATTCGGCCGTTCCTTCAAACTTTCTCCAGCTTCGGTATTGTAAGTAGACCCGAGGGCCAAGAAGGAGTACAATAACGCAAGTTCATTGTCTTCGTCCGTTCCGTATGAGCCGTAGTGTTCAGCACGGCGATCGTAGATTTTGTCCAGCATGTTGTAGAACGATGGAACATGCACGACGCGCAAAATACTCATAGCGTATTCTATTGAATAAGAACAGAGACGCCTGGCTACCACTTTGGGCGGTAACATAGCGACAACTGATAGTGATTCCTTCCTGCTAGCAGGATGACCAGTAGCTGACAGGAGCTGATGCACTAGGGACAGGCCAGACGGGTCGGGAATGCGGGCGATCAGCGGCAATTGATAGCCACAGCTCAAAGGCGGCTCAAAGTAGCCCTTCCTTTTGTCGAAAACAGTGGAAGGGGATGGCCCGTGGAGTTCATTGTCGTTTTTGTTGTCAATCTTGGACTGACAGACGTCAAAAATCCCGTGAAAAATCTCAGGAAGAAGCCTTTCATCTGTTTGAGAGGATAAAGAGGGCTGCTCTCTTCTCTTAGCCGCCTCGACCCGCACCTGCTCACAAAGTCGAAACTCCAGCTCAGAAGCTGAGCTCAAGATGGAATCCTGCAGATCATAATCAGGCATGAACTTTTTCAGAAGTGCCTCTGCTCGCTGTAATCGCTTCTTCAGAGAATCGACATATTGCGGTGTTGGATTCCTGTGACGATTTGAGGGCTGGTTGTAAGTGCATTCGCGACCGTCGACCTGGCAATGTGTGCAGGGTTGTTTGCCATTGCACTGAACTTTTCTCCTTCTGCATTCATCACAGGCACGCGTTACTCTCTTGCGCTTCTGCAATGGCAACCCTGGCGTATCGCGGGCGGGTGCACCATTTTGTTTTTTGTCGATGGTCTTGCTGCCACTCTCCAAATGCGAGACTGACGACTCCATGTTAGACCCATCCAGTGTTGGCGGTGACGTGGTAAGAAGCCTCGCCCGTACTATGACGAGACGTGGCAACAACTTCTTTCTATTGTAGGTTTCGAAGGTGCGATTGAGGGAACCGTGGGTGATATACATGCGCTATGAACGGTAGGAAGAAAGGTTGCGTGATAGTGCTCGGTCAATTGACTTTCTGTCTGGAGATGGGGTGGGGCGAACGAGATGCTTGCAGAGCAGTGCAGAGCAAAGCAGAGCAGATCCGCAAATTAGATAGGGTGCGAATGTGTCAAGGGTCGCTCTACACGAGGCGAGCATTGCTCGAACTACTTAAATTTAGCTCTCTTAGTGGAATTAGACCCGCTCAGGATTGCCAGATATGGATAGGGTCATTCAACTAATATGGAACTTTAGCCGATCTGCAAGACGTGGTTAAGAATCACTGAAGCTGCCTATATCCCGTAGATAAATCAACAGATAATGTGAGTTGTGCTAGAAGGTGAATTGGGCAGAATCCTGCGCCATTCCGTTGATATTCCAATGGCATCTCTAGCTACGGCACAGATAGACCTGAGTATGACGAAAGGTGCAAATCCCTGGCCTTTTGCTAGTCTTTCACCATCCACACAAGGCAGGATAAAGTTTAAAGACACCTTCTAAATTTTGCACGAACAAGCGCGGCGGCAGAATATCCATGGCCATTCTTGAGAGGGTTTTGTCATATCGAGAGATGTAGGCTCCGCCATACGGCAATTTATCTGAATTAGATATTAGTGAGTGTCATATTAAAGATATGCTTCCATTTCCTACGAAGTCACTAGTCAAACCCTTGCCCTGATTCGCACCTTGTTGGCGATCAAATGATATTTGTTATGTCTCAGAGGATATATCCACTAAATGACGGTACTTTGTTCGTATGCCCCATGGGATGAAAACAGAGAAGGCGTGTCGCGGCATATACTGGAACCAAAACGTTTGCTGCTGTGTGTTCTGCATCGTCCTGGAAACTGCGTCGTGCTTTGACGTGCCATAGGAGAATCAAAGTTACTAGTATGCAACGTAAAATAATAGATATACACAAGAAACCAAGTACTCGTTATTTCTTCTCTCATTACAGCGGAAGCATTTGCATCTCCTCTGTTTGCAGCTTGTAGCCTTGACTGACAGGGCCCGACATCAACAAGCGCCTTTTGACCTCGTTGTCTGCCTGAATAACTTCACAGCATTGGCAGCAAAACGCAGCACAACAATCATTGAAACCACTGCCAGGGATGTTGAAGCGTTCTCGTGCATCACCTCTCTTGATCATGCTGTAAACCCAACCGCTCGCAAAGAGGGTGAGAATGCCGTGAATGGCACAATCGCCGTTGAAAGCCTCGGGAGACATATCGGATGGGTCCCGCAGACGTGCAGCAGTTCGTCCGACAACTGGAGAATCAATGCTGGGTGAATTATTCGGCCAAAGAGGGAAGGGAGAGAGAAGTCAATGAACTAGATTTGCACTTACGTATACATGGCACGAAAGTTCCCAAGACGCAGCTGCTGCAGGGGGCACATCCGCAGAGACCACTCTGCCAATCGCCACCTTGTATCTCGTTGATGGGCATTTTGGGTACACCAAGCC
The DNA here is from genome assembly GCA_014621435.1 of Neopestalotiopsis clavispora. NCBI lineage: Eukaryota > Fungi > Ascomycota > Sordariomycetes > Amphisphaeriales > Sporocadaceae > Neopestalotiopsis > Neopestalotiopsis clavispora. The sequence goes on from JAANBA010000479.1 coordinate 12,358, forward strand.
AAGCCGTCTTAAGCACGCTAGCTCTCTCTCTCTCCCCCCTTCCTTTCTTTTTTAGTTTTTAGTTTCCAGTTTCTAGTTTTTAGTTTTTAGTTTAGGGTTAGGTAATTCGATGTAAATAACGGTATAAGTTAGAGAGAATCTTATAACCAAAGAAATAATTAGTGGGTTTCGGCACGATGCTATCGGAAAGACTTTCATTGGCTGGGTAGTAAGTCTGGAATCTTCCGTCACTTATGCAGCCAGGGGCTGTATTTTGGGGTCTAATGCACGGACTTGCCGGCTCGGTCTTTCGAGGCACAGAACTGATGTAAGGGTCGCATGAAGATCCACAGACACTAGCGTACGAGCCTTCTGCTCTCAGCTTTATAGCGAGCAGAAATTGTGATAATTAGATCAGGCAATTTCTCCGTCTATATACGATTGCACGCCAAGAACTTGCAGTAATGGTGAAATATTTCTTGTGGGTCTCGTGGAATGAGCCAAATGACCCGCGCTAGATTATCTGCCGAGCCGCAAGGCTTGGTCTCCACGAAAGAAGGTTAAATATGCGTGTTTGATCAACTGTGATCACTTTTGCACGATGTGGGTTCATCATTTGTCATCAACTGCCCGCTAGGTACTCAGGTTAGTTGTTAGCTAAACTGGTTTCAAGGCCGAACAAGAATTATGATTTTGAGGTAAAGCCCGTCACAGTTTCGCTAAAAGACATGGGGCAAATTCTTGTTTATCTTCAATTGCATCACTGCTACACTAACTGCGGGTATCCGTGAGGATGAAGAAGTCGAGTGAGAAGTCGAGTTAAGAAGTCGAGCACCAGTCGACAACCGACCGGCACATTGCCACAAATCACGGGAACCACGGTACACAGTTCTCACAAGAAACCACGTAATATTTGCCGTTAGTGTAAACAACGACAGGTTAAGGTGATTTCTTCTGATCATGTTCGTTCTCGTTGCAAGCTGATCCACGAGACCCGTGTCACGAGGCCATGGCGACTTGTGGAAATTGTACCCCGCAGCTTCATAGAGTGTGATTACAAACCTAACGGAGATGATGCACGGCCCATCGTCTCTAAAAGACGAGGTCGTCCACACAGAAAACGGGAGGTCGTTATGGTTGCAATAAGTAATGTTGCCGCCTTATCCATCCATGACTGGGCCGTCAACTGGCACATGGGTGCTGCTCTACGCACCTTTGCACGGGCGTTGGGCGTTGACGACATGCAGCTTTTTCACCATTACCGCCTGCCGTTGCTGTTGAGCCGGGGGATGATACCACTGGAAGCATCATCAACTTCCACTGATCGCCTTTCGACACCACACCATTCAACATCTCATCATGGCGATAGCTGCGTTGCTCCTAGTTAAGAGGTAGCCGAGACGGTCTGCCGATCTGGTGGCCCAGGCAGAGGCACACACAGATACTGGCCTGCGCTGGGCAACACAGGATTGATCAACTCGCCATGAGCAGAATTGCGCTGAAATGGATATTACCACCACTCTCATCTGCACAAATATGTATTTGCCAATCAGCCAGGGCCGGACAATCTGTTTATAGTCGTAGAACGACATGAATCGGATTGGTGGAGTCTATTTCGTGGCGTGCGTGTTATTGTTGAGTGTGTGGGGCGCCCTACCATTGTTGCCACACTTGCGACCGATGCTGGAAATTACGAGATCGTACGGCCTAGCAGTTGACATATATGTTAAAATTCAGAAAACATGATTATGCAGCCCTGGAGGGCTATACCGCACGAACTTCTACATCATTGGATGTATCCTCCTCCAATGCAATACCAGCACGTCATCGATTCTGTTGTGGCGTTGGTATAGCGATTTTGGAAGATCGCTTGTTGAGGTCATGGGCCAAGAACCTCCGATCGAGTTGTGTTGATTGCCGCACTGACCCGGACACGGTTAGCAATAGGAGCGGTGCCGTTTTCTACCCAAAGCCGGAGCTGGCACTGTCGCATTCACCTCTTTGTAGTATTACAGAGTATACAAAATTCCTCCCGCACAGACAATCGGAAGGAATTAAAAATGTTGGGGGAAAAGGTCAACGCAAGAAGTCTCCACACAGAGGGATGATATAACTCGCTAAGCCATGGTGGGTAATCATCTTCCCGCCTGCACTTACGAAGTTGAACAGGCCAGGCTCAGCAGCAGCTATCGAAGAAGCGAACACATTCTTCAAATTACGAAACAGCGTTTCGTACCGACTGGGGGTAAGGGTCGTGATGTTAAAGGCCGGGTTCCGTTCGCGTAGTATGCGTACCAGAACGTGAGGGTTGACTAGTCCGTAGGAACACAACTGCCGTCTTGCGCGGACGTAGTGCCTGCAGCCGTGAAAAGACTAGCACCTGCCTCATAGCCGTACCGCGTAGAGTCGCCATTGGAGAACCGCAGCCCACCATACCGCTGCAGCCACGTCGGCCGTCGCAGAGCTCAGGGTCATATTCAGACTCGTCTCATCACAGACAAATGAGTCTCCTACTGGATTGGCGGATCGAAATACTTGTGTGGGGCACGTCTCCGGTTCTTGCGATGAGGCCGTCAAGTACTGTCTAACCTGTCGCACATGATAACAGCCCGCGATGCAAGATAGTCAAGTTTATGTCGAGGCGGTACTGTTCTGTGAGTGGTCCATGTAAAACGCTGCTCAGATGGAGCCGATTGCAAGTTCAGCCCAATGGAGTCCCGGTGCGGCAGAAATGATGCCATTGTATTCTCTCGGTAATTATTGGGCGATTATTACGGACTACTGGTTCCTGAGAACCGGCGTACCAGTAGGAGTATGATGGCGGTTGTCTAAAATAGTCATGAATCACTTGCTTAGATATGGTAGCTTAGAGTGCGTTTCCCGTCGAGGGCGGATACGGGAGATAACGTCCAAAGGATATGCACTTGCCGAGTCGTCGAGTGACCGCTGGCTAAGATCATCTAGGCTGACCAGATGCATGTTCCCAGGATTGTTCAAGCCCCATATAACCCGGGAGTATGTTTCACCGCCGCCAGCATCCGTTGTGGCAGAGGCGAATTAGTCATGAACAGTACCCACCATGCGCGACCCACCCCCCACCACCTATCCATCACGGTCTGCTATTCTGATCGTTGAAGGGTAGCCAAGTCTCGGTATCATTTTGCTTGGGACATGTGTACGTGACAATAACGTTACAGACGTCGCGTGGCGCACGTTGATGGAGATTTGCGCATACTTCTATCCTTTGGAAATATCAATGTCGTAAACTGTACCAACAGATACCGCAACTCGAAGTATATCAGCCCCAAAGAGAGCAGCTTGACTACAACAAGCCGGGGCACAAGACTGGACAGTGTCATACCGCCATGGTGCACTTGTTCGCAAATGTGAAACAAGTTGGTCAGTATGGTCGTGCTTCCTTTCAAAAGTCTGCTACATTTTAAAGGTCCGCTGTATAAGAAATTTTGGACCCCACGTATGACTCTGTTCGCTTAGCTGCCTGACTTGTTATGAGTTTGTGAACTGAATATATACTATCCGGAGTCAGGGCAAGGTCAAATTATTGCCATCATGGCTATCTCGGAACGAAGTCCGTTTTCCTTCCAAACTAGGAATCCGCGCCTCCATTGTGACAATATATAGTCATATTTGGTCTACGACTATGGAACTCAGACGATGAGTCTTGCCGGTAAATGGATGCACGGCATAGTGCTGTTAATTACGTAGCCGGAAATGCCCCTTACCAAGGATACCTTACGGTGTGACAAGAGACAAGTACCGACAGCTACTAGTTACTATACACCCAGCCTTGAGCTCGATGAGGAAGAATCTAATCTATATTTGGTAATCCCGGGTGAGTTACGGGTCCGACTTCCACAGAAATGAGCTAGAATCACGTATTCGAGTCAGCAAAAGCGTATTTGCTCAGATATGGTGATACCTGCTGAAATTGAGCAACCTGTCCGTAATGACCTGTTAGCTAGTTGGCGGGGCTGATCGACCGGTCTAGTTCAAAGACGAAATAGTAAATATGAAAAGCACGATCGATTCTATGGCGAGAACCGTCACAAGCTTCCAGGTACTATGGTAGGCTGGGAAACCAAAACACTCCATGCCCTGTGTCATGGGGCCACTTGTGCAGACCTTGTGCACGCTTTGGCAGCTGTCGGGTGGACGGCCTGGTACTTAAGGTTAGGCATGTTTTATTCACACCTGCTACCACAGTAGATCTCTAGACGGGGTGGAGATGCTAGGAAGGTCGGAGCTAAGCAGCATTGCTGTTAGACAAAGTGCTGCTTTCATAGTAAAGTTTGAGAGAATCTGATACAAGTGTCAATTTTTTGAGGTATCTATCTATGTTCTGCGCCTCTAGGATGGACGCGGTGCCCGCTTATCTGGCCGGGTGCTTCCTGGTGCGTGGGGCATATCTACCATCTGAGAATTTGTAATGAGTGGCAAGCGCAGTCGCAAGCCCGTCGGTGGGCGAGAAAGTTAGCTTGTTTATCGGTGCCGAAGTCCGAAGGAAATTCGCGACTTTCCATGTTAGAAAATGTTGAAGGGGTACTATGTGACTCATTGCAACCAGCCACACGAGTCATTTAGAAAGTGAGGTAGTTTTCCATCCCCCGATGCATTCCTCAGGGAATTTTATGCTGATATTGAAAATCACTCAGCAAGCACGTTAAGGAATGCCGTTACGTTCCACCAAGGAACTTAAAAAAAGCATACAAAGACAACATAGATTTCATGATGCACTCAGCACCAACTATATCATAAGCATTATGATACACAGTCCGCCAAAATAGCCCTTAGTCTAAGTATGTCAGATTTTTTATAAAAAAAAAAATTAGGCCAAGAAAATTCCATTTTTAGGTGTCATTTACCTATTTGAGGGTAACTAGCAACAACTTTCCTCGCAGGCGCATAAGCCACAGCAAATCTCACAACCAGCCTCCTCGCCGCCGCGCAATTGCAAATCGGGCTGAGGCTCCATGGGCTTTATGACTGATTTAGCCCCCACTCTTCGTTTGACAAGTCACACACTTGGAAAATCGACAGAGGAAGACTTACGGGAGGCTGGCTGACGACGCCAGGGCTGTCGGGGCTGGGTCCCATCTCCATGGAAGGCTGTTGCTGAAAGTCTGTACCAGGCATCTTATATGAGTGGTAGTAATTGTGAGCTTGGTATGGATCGAATGATTTCTTTGGTCTTGGGAAGGGTGGACAAACTTGCCAGACAGAGAAAACTAACAATCTTTATTATGCCTACGGGAGTGGCGGCCATTCTGTAGATGGGTGCAGAGGTCCGCAAGTGGAGAAATCTAACAAACGTAAATCATCTAAAGTCGGCCAGCTCGGAGACGCCGTAGAACCAACTCTCCAATGTAGGACCATGCTAAACTAACTTTGAACTATGCCTCGACGTGGAAGTTCCCAGCAGATAGCTATGGGTCATGATTGGCCTGAGTCTCGATCCCATCCAATGCCACGAGTGAGTCATTCGGTGTCTTATGACAGTCACAGCGGCGGAGCCCGCTCTCCCCCACAACAAAAAAGCCCCATCAGAGGGGGATCATCAATTTCACCATAGATACCGAACCGAGTTAGAGCAGACTCGGAACTCCTTGTCCATGTCTTCATTCAATATGGTGACCGCGATCTGACCGGCTCGGGTCTCTAGACTTCCCCTTGAGTGATGGACGTCATCTGTGGAGCCTTGTCCACGTGATTCGACTCAATCAGGTGGTCCCCGGCTTCTGCTCGAGGCATGAAAATTGGGCGATTTCAAGCTCGCCTCTATGCTGTCATAGTCCAGACACTCCACGCACCCGAGATAGCCAATGCTGCGGCCGGAGTTCGTTGTAATCATACTGTTTGTGTGTAAGAGTTCGTTGCTATACCGCCTGAAGTAATTCGCAATAGTAGAGGTTCCGAGTACTGCTTGCGACACGAGATTCCAGAATTCCCACTCATAATTTTAATCAAGCTCACATTACAATAACATCAAATCTGTACCTTTATGACCACTTCGCAAATCGATTTCATTTCAGAACTAAGACCAATGCTTTCAAGGAAGTGAATGGCAAACTGCCGAAGGTTCTTGACAGATGAGAAAAGAAGATGGGAGGAACGAAGACGTTTTCAACTCATTCAAGTGATCTCCCAGACGATTCAACTCTCGCTTGCCCTGCTGTCTCTCCTTATCCGGCGTAAACACTCTAGCGCAACCTTGGATACCGGACCACTTCCTGCGGTGTATGGAGCTGCATTCTCGGCAACTCAAGTAGTGGCATGAGAATATCCTACTTGAGCCACAACCTGTTTCGGTTGATCTTCGGCGTTCACTCTTGTACTTATTACTGGAAAAATTCTAAGGAAGGGGGGATTATAAGCTCTACGAGATAGCTCGATGCAAGAAATGGAACAGTTAATCTTAAGAGACCATGGACAGCGTCTAGGTTAATGGATTATATGGGTATAGGAGACAAGAGGTCGACGAGTGAAGTAATAGCTTGAGGTTTCTTCGATGTTTCTCACACTTCCAGCTATTGACGTTTCCCCGAAGCGTTCAGCGCCACGAAATCGAGGCAGAGTCGATCATCACCTTGCTGAGAGAGGCAGCCGAGCTAGACAAGATGCAGTACGATCTGGGCCAAGTACAACCTGAACAGGAGGATTCCATAGACCCGAAGCTGTTTGGACAGGGTACATTGCACAGCTGACCAGGGTGAACAAGCATTGAAATGTTGTCGGATGTCGAGTACTCGGTTCTCAGGAAATGTTGAGAACAAGCGAAACGAGTTGGATGTGAAGTTTGCTCTGAAAAGCAAATGCGCGAAGCAATCGAAGTATCTTCTCCGGTATTTGAGGTTTTGGTCTCGGCTAGGAGCTGCGGATATCAGCTTAGTGCCGTAGCGGTTGTTCGGTTCCCAACCTCACTATGCAGTTTGAAACCCGATCTTTGGCATCATCACAATATTTATTACTACGAGACAGTGCATTTTGTCAGCTCCGTGACGATGGCCAAGTAACAACCTACCAATCTACGCCGATGTATGCTTGTGAGCAATGTAAGTGATTCATGAGGGTGCTAACCATACTCCAGAACAACTCCTAAATGCACTTTGCAATTCGCTACTGAGCATTCCGTCTGCGTGTCTGCTCACAACATATCAGACATGAACCTTCCAAGGTTTCCCACAATGTTGGCAATCAAGACCACACAATTTCTTGAGCTTAGACAATTCAGGACATTTGCTCTTATTGAGAGTCTTCCACCTTGGACACATAATTTGGCAGGCCTCTGCTCTAATTTCTTGATGATCCGAGCGCCATGCCATGATCAGTGCCTCAAAAAGCGGTACATCTCCGTCCCTTCCCATCTGGAACTCAGCAGAGTGGAGGTCCCACACGGCTGCCGACATTCTCAAACAAGAAGCTGTTGTGTATTCAAATCCTGGCACAACGCCACCGCGTAAAGTCAATGTCGCGTGCAGGCAACCTGGTGGCAGCTTGATAGCCACATCGTCCGTCGTTATCAGAAATACTCCTCTCTCAAGCTTGTCGTGAAGCCGGATAAAGATATCATTTTGAGCGCATTCCTTCCCATATAAGCGACGATTCTCGTTTGTTAAGGGGTATGCTGCCCAAAGCTTGACGCAGCCGCCGTACGATGTCGTGACGACATATTTGCCGTGATCTAGAGATATATTAGCAGATGATCAACCTCTGTGGAATGCTTTCTCACCAATATGTAAATCGACGAATGTGTACTTAGGCGTGACGTTAATGCTAGTCACGATGTCATTGTCCATATAGTATGGATGCGTCCCGATGAACCTTTCCGGCATTCTCATCTGGGCGACACGAGTACTCATATTGGTAGCATAGTAAGTCAATGAAGCATCTGGATCTTGAAGTTGTTGCAAGACCTTGATGAAAGGTGCATCCTCGCAAGGAAAATGTGGCCTGCCCCGAACGTAGACTTTCGTTTCTCTTTTGTCGAACTCGTGAACTAGTTCGTTAAGCAGGTCGTCGTAGGCAGGCTTCTTGACCCAACATTCGCTCGCAGGATAGAGAGCAGGGCCATCATGGAAGAGATCTTGCCACAAACGAACAGCTTCCGATGCTGGAAGAGTTGTGAGTCCTTCGGATCGACGGATCGCAGATCGAAAGGCCGTAGTCAAGGGCGCCAACGGTCCCTGTGATATGTCGAGGACTTCCTCCATGAGGCCTTCTGGCTCGAGTTCTTGTTTCACTTTTTGCGTGTGGCGTAGAATATGCCGACCCCAGTTGCTTCTGCCTACCTTTTCGACTCGTGCGGCGCAATATGGACAAATACTAGGCCATTTAATAGTTCCTCCTTTCGCCATTTTGCAGGGACAAAGAAGAGGGTAATAAAAGCTATGAAAGACTGCAACTGGGATGGCAAAGCGTATCAGATGATTTTACGAGAGAAGGGGAGGATGGAGGGAGGATGGAGGGAGGATGGAGGGAGGATGGAGGGAGGATGGAGGGAGGAGCGAGGGAGGAGCGACCCCGCACCGAGCCACTAAACAAAGCTGTTTCGGCGCACCAGCTGGTCACCAACTGCCTTAGAGGTCGCGCTCTAGCTTAATTTGTGGGACCAGCATTATTTATTTCCATCTTCTGGAAGCTAATCGTACCGTCGAGTTTGTCCCACGATCTCCGTGTCAAAGTCTCTTGCTCCTGGCCAATAAATCTAGCTTTTCTCAAGCATGGACTAGCCTCTTCGAGAATTGAGGGACCTCTGAATGGTTAATTTCTCCAAATATTCAGCAGCATGCCCGGAATATTCGTTTTAGACCTAAGAAGTTCGTTACGTTGCAGGCCACCCGCACTTGGAAATACTTAGACGAGTAACGGGTAGGCGTTTAAGGCACCCCGGCCAATGAATGAAGTATTGCTTCGATGTATTTTATAAACGAGACCAGGTATATGGAGCTTCCTGTATTTGATTGACAACAACACCCGCTTGATGTTACAATTAACTATTTCCATATCGAACTGGGATTACATGTCTTGCGATATACATATTGCAGCAGTTGACATTGCAAGTGTATATTTCGTACATGGCAATCAATCTGGAATAGCACGTGTCTGCTCTTCATATACTGTTGATATTCTTTCGCTCCTGGTGCTGGCTGCGTGTGACCTTGAGATGTATTTCACAGCTTGGCTTTCATCGTATGCGGCTAAAACGGGCCTGTGAAGTCGATCTGGGTTTCCTGCAGGAGTTCCAAAGCTCATTCTCTCGTCCTGTCAGCGAAAGCAAGCGGATCGTCCGCGGGATGCACCTAATCAGAAGTCGACTTTCCCACGACTTTCCCACGACTTTCCCACGACTTTCCCACGATTGCTTAACGCTGACCTGTCGTCCCCTGCCCGGCGGGCGCCCATCATCCATACTATAGCATCGTAAACGCCGAACGGTCACCCGTCATCCCTTACGTCGAACCGACCACGAGCCTACGACGCCTACTGCGTCCCCTACACATCCCACCATCCAGCACGTCCACCACATTCCACCACATTCACTTACGTCCCCTACGTCGAACCAACTACGGGTAATTCACACCTCACACCGTTCCCTACGTCCCCTGCTTAACCATCTGTAGCCACCCACCATCGCCCCACAGCCGGGTCGACCACTACACGATTTTCCCTGTACTGCGCCGCACAGCCCACCCAATGCCTTTCCGGCCCTGCTACGCCCCGTCCCGGGCACGGGGCGTAGTGCCTACCTGCCGCACGCGGTCCAGTTCCTAGCTACTGGCTACCGTCTGATCTGGGTAGGTAGGATGGATGCTAGAATGGATGGACCGAAAGACGAAATGAAAAAAATGGCAAGCAACGATCGACCTCGCCAAACTCACATCAAAATGGTTTTCTTTTCCCACCATGCGACGAATACCCTGGCAGTTCCCTACGCCGTCCCTGATCTGGCCCAATCACGGGTTTGCCTTTCTACGCCCGAGGTCGTCTACCATACAAGCTCTACAGGACCTGGCAAGTGCTGCAAATTTTATACGGGCTTTTGGCTGCCTCCGACCCTGACTGCCCCCTACGTCGGGTCGCTGCCGGACCAGCTGTAAGACGACAGCGCAGCCAGGCCTGGTCGGTCCCCACCTCGCTCGGTCAATCGCAGTACAGCGCTGCGCTGTCCCGGTGGTGTTGAGTGGTCGCCAACTGCCGTCCCCTACGGACCATGCTGTCTTTGGATACGCGGGGTTCATCTACAGCAGTAGACTGTTGATCCCCACGCGCCGCCCTCTGCCGGGGGTTGCAGCAAGCCAATTAAGACCCTTGACCGGGACTTCTCCGGTCCTCAGTATAGTCGTAAAATCGTGAGGACGACGCCCGGATCTTCAGCCACAGCCAATGTGACAGCTACAGCGTCACCGGCCCTGGCCCCGCCGCCCACAGCACATCATTGCTATGGCGCCGTCGACCCTAGCGCGCCCTGCGTCATACCCGAGAGCGATCCTTTGTCACTGGATTTGTCCCCCGGCCCGCGGAACCTATAAATGAGGCCCTGAAGGCGGCATTCAATTGGCTCATGGGTGTGCCTAGCACCTGGCGCTTAGAGTACCAGCGCCAAGCCGTCCGGCACATCGTCGGTATGGGCCTGGGCAAGTCGCTCATGGTCTCCTTGCCCACCAGGGCCGGCAAGAGCATGTTGTTTTTGTCCCCGTCGTATACGACCGCCGCTTGATCGATATCGCCGTCGTCCTGTACACGGCCGTGATCGACGATTTGCTGCTGCGTGCCATCCAGTGGTACCACATCCAGGACCAGTCCAGCCTTGACCAGAACGTTCTGCACTGTCAGGGGCCGCCATGGGCCTGAGCCGGCGTCGCGGCTGGTTCTTGTTAGCGCCGACATCGTGTCGAGCCCAGAATCTGTACAGTACGTTAGCTTAGGGTTCGCAACCCAGCAATGACAAGTGATATCTACAAGACGGGAACAAAAATTTGGCGGGCAAAAGAAGTGACAAGGATGACGGCTGGCATTAGCCATCGTGTTCCGAACGGCGGAGTGACATCATTTGGACGGCGGGGGAAGTCCGAGGATGTCAGTCGATTCTTTGCAAACCACGGCGGGCGCTGGCCACGAGGCTGATGGCAAGCATGTTCTACCACGGGACATGATATTTTCGCGACCGCGAGCCCATTGGCGATGACATCCTCAAAGGACAAGGGAAGTGCTTATAGCAGGACCGGGCGCTTATCTGGTCCGGGGGTTAGACCCCTGCTGGGGGCCCGTCCTTTCCATCATCGATTCATTCATTCATCCATCCATTCACAGTTAACCCTACGGGCAAGCGTCAGATCAAACAGCCAGCCACGACGACTGCAGCTACGCATGAAGTAGTTTGATAGCACTAGCCGTAAAGCACGATATTATACGAGTTTAATTAGTATGATCTAGAAATCCTTTTCTCTCCTTGAAGCTTCTGTAGAATTTACTGATGTGCAATTATCAGATACGATCCGTTCTTTGCTTATTCTTCGTTTGATGCAGTTCAATACATACCGCGTGTAAAGGGTACTTAAGGCAGGAAGTGAGCCCGTCAACTAGGTGGCTTTGCGCAGAAGCGAAAGGTGATGGATCAATTTCGATGCCAGAATATGGGTAGAGACGGGTCAATGAAAGCATTTTGAATTTCGTGGAATAAATTCGAGTCATGCTAGAAGCCCTACTGTTAAATACGAAGGGAAATTTCCATCATCTTCAATTACTAGAGGACAATAGCACTTTCAAATTGCGGGTGCACTAGGGTCGCTCAGGATACAAAGGCTGCAATATGCTGACCGAAGCACATTCTGCTGAAGACGGTTCAAGAAAAGATTTCGGAAGAAAACCTACTTAGACTGGGACAATCAACATTTGGGCTACAGCCCACCCCCAAACAAATATCACCTCGTCCGAACAGGCCCGGTACACGATGAGTATGCCTCGTTAGAAAATCTCGGCAGATATCAGGACGATCAGTCTATCATAACGGAATATGCAGACGAGATCATCTCCTATCTCAGACAACTCGAGACTAGGACAATGCCTCAGAAGACATGTACGACCAATAAAAGTGCGATGGATTGGACTTCGCGCAGGATCCTGATCGGATGGATGTTAGAAGTAGCACATAGGTTCAAGCTCCTTTCAGGGACTTTATTCCTCTCTGTTAATATAACCGACCGAGTACTTTCTACCATCACGATTGACTTGGGTTAGGTTGCAGCTCGACGGGATGACCGCGATCTTTATAGCTTCCAAATACGAGGAGAGACGCCAACTCCATACC